>WBNQ01000886.1:0-10503 GCA_013401375.1 Spizella passerina | reverse complement strand
AAGGAATTGATTTTGTAACAGAAGGCGAAGTACTTGACGGTGGATTTGGAAGCAGAACCTGAGCATAAATTAAACCCCAGACTTAGAAAAACTGCAGCTACAACAAACCTTCTCCTTGAGCTGATATTTAAGATTCCTCTGATGGAGCTGCAGCAGCCAAGACAATTCAGCAGCAGCCTCCCAAGGGTGCAACCTGTTCCAAAAGGACCCTGTTCCAAACCCTCATCGCTCCAACTTGTGTTTTTGGGATCTGCTGTCTCACCATGTCCAGGCAAACCCAGAGTGCAGTTAATGGGCCTCCACTTTTCCCTCTTCTATTAAATCACCCCAGATAAATTTCCTATGCTTCCTGCTTAGATTAGCAATGGCCATTTGTGAGGATGCAAATGAAGCATTCTTCTCACACTGAGCTCACCACCTTGTCTGGGACCTCAAGCCACTGCCAACCCAGCCCTCCCCTGCCAAGGGACAGGATTTGCATGATGTGTGGCTGCCCCATGAACGTTTTTAAACACATATTAGGGACTATAAACCAGGCATTTCATTGCCATGTTTTAGAGAAACTACCAGTAACGTTTTTAATCCAGCTGTGGCTGACTTGGCTTCTGAAAAATCTCAATTTCCTGCCGTTTTTAAAGGCTCAAATCAACGAAGGGTTTTGGCAGCTGAACAATGCACGTGTTCCTGGAGGAGGAGGATATTGATACAAACAAAAACACACCCCCACACACAGCCTGTTTGGTTTTAAGTAACTTATTAAAGCTCCAGTCCCACTGCCTGTAATAAATCTTTCAGCTAATGACAATGGAAGGTAAATACTGCACCTGATGATCTCTTTCCTTGTCCACTTGGGTTTGAGGACTTGAAATGATCAGAGATCAGTTAATGAATTCTGACCCCTGATACACAGCTCAGCACCACATGAAAATTTAAACAAAGCTTTTCTGTGTGTTTAATTTAACACATAGACTTTTTCTCCTGTTAACCTTAAGACCTCTTCCCCTTTTCCCCCCAGAAAACAGACAATTGACTGCAGACATCCAGCAACAGGTTTTGCCTTTTCCTGCACCATTATTTTGTTTCATGCATGTATTTTTTCCATTTCCTCCCCTTGCATCAAGCAATAAATTAAGTAGTCACAAGCTTAACTCTATCACTCACTACATGACTTTTCAGTTTTACAGTAATTTAACAGATTAATGCCAGTTCTGACATAAACTTCACGGATTTTTGATGCATGGAGTGCCCCACTGTCAAGAAACTCCTAGAGCTACATCTCTCCAGAATGCTCCCATTCACCTTCTTACACCATGACCCATTATAAGAAAAGAACTGTGAAAATTAATTTCATTCCAAAATTACAAACTCTGCTCTGCTCAAATTGTTTTGCAGATTTGAATTTTTCCTGTCCCATAGCAGCACATGAGAAAAAAAATGAATGTTCATGGATTCATTAACCACTGAAGCATTGCTGGGAGCAGGAAGAAAATGCACAAGGTTTTTAAAGCAACTTCCCAGCAGGGTAAAAATCAGCTTTATTTTATGGATGATGGCAATTACACTGCAGAAAGAATATACATAATTTTTTAACTAAAAGCCTTCTATCAAGGCCTACATTTCCTAGTTGTTAGACTCGTATTTAATTTAAGCAAGCTGACCTTCCCAATTCAAAAATCTTACCTGGCATCTCCTTTTGAAAGGTTGGTGTTTACTGGGTGAAGAATAACCTTGTTTGCATCCACATCCACCACACATTTTGTATGCAGATCAAGCTCTATAAAGAAATGAGAGAGTGTCAAGTGCTGCTCCTAAAGCACTGGGATTATATACACCATTACTTCCTCCAGACACCAAATTTATTCATGCAGCCTGACAGCCACCCATCAGCCAGAGAATAGAAACAGGACTTTTGCCAAATTCCACTTCTAGGGATATTCTGATGGGATGGATCCTGTCCAGCTTTAAAGCAAGCACTCTTTTCAAAGCAAGAAAAAGCATTTGGGTTTCACTGAAGGACAATCAGCATATACAAGGGCAGTATGAAATTTCTTCTAGGGGAAAAGAACCATTTAGGTTTGGTACCACTTTGACAGCTCTTCTTATTGCTCCCTCAATGCCTCACAGGGAAAGCTGCCCCTGCCATCTGCAGCACATTTTCCCTGGCCACTGCTGTGATACGCTGCCAGCTGTCAGTCCTGGGGCACCTGCTCGCAGAAATTCAAGTCCCATCAAAAATAATTTAGGTGCAAGCACGTAGAAAAGGGCTTGTCCTTCCCCCACAGGCTCCAGGCAAGTCCAGCTCTCCCAAGTGGCATCAGGCAGTGGGATGTGGACTATGAGTAATGAGGATATTTGGAGTGTGTGAGAATTCTCAGCCGTAGAGGCGGGGAAAGCAAAATAAAAGCTTCAGATAACACTGAGAGCAGTCCAAGGTATCCACCCAGTGACAAATGGAGTTAGGTATGGGATAAAGCACACAGCCTGCACCCAAAGTCACTGCTGCAGGATGTGGGGCCTGGACACAAATATGTCCCTGCATGGTGACACTAACCCTGGAAAGGGCTCCCAATGGTGATTCTGAGGGGTGTCATGGCCAAAGTCACCACTACAGACACCCAGGAGATGGGGACTGGACACAAACATGTCCCTGCACAGCAACACTGACCCTGGAAAGGGCTCCCAGGTGCTGATTCCAATGGGTGTGAACGGTGTGTCATGGCCAAAACCACTGCTACAGACATCCAGAACATGGGGCCTGCACACTAACATGTCCCTCCCTGCATGGTGACACTGGCCACAGAAAGGGCTCCCAAGTGCTGATTCTGATGGGTGTCATGGCAAAGTCATTACTACAGACACCCAAGACTTGGAGCCTAGACACAAAAATGTCCCTGCATGGTGACACTAACCCTGGAAAGGTCTTCCAGGTGCTAATTCTGATGGCCATGACACACTGTTCATACCCAAAGTCACTGCTACAGACACGCAAGACATGGACACAAACAAGTCCCTGCACAGTGACACTGGCCCTGGAAAGGGCTCCCAGGTGCTGATTCTGAGGGGTGTCATGGCCAAAGTCACTGCTACAGACACGCAGGATGTGGGGCCTCCACACGCATAAGTCCCTGAACAGTGACACTAACCCTGGTAAGGGCTCCCAAGTGCTGATTCTGATGGGTGTCATGGCAAAGTCATTACTACAGACACCCAAGACTTGGAGCCTAGACACACACATGTCCCTGCATGGTGACACGAACCCTGGAAAGGGCTCCCAGGTGCTGATTCTGAGGGGTGTCATGGCCAAAGTCACTGCTACAGACACGCAGGATGTGGGGCCTCCACACGCATAAGTCCCTGAACAGTGACACTAACCCTGGTAAGGGCTCCCAAGTGCTGATTCTGATGGGTGTCATGGCAAAGTCATTACTACAGACACCCAAGACTTGGAGCCTAGACACACACATGTCCCTGCATGGTGACACGAACCCTGGAAAGGGCTCCCAGGTGCTGATTCTGAGGGGTGTCATGGCCAAAGTCACTGCTACAGACACGCAGGATGTGGGGCCTCCACACGCATAAGTCCCTGAACAGTGACACTAACCCTGGTAAGGGCTCCCAAGTGCTGATTCTGATGGGTGTCATGGCAAAGTCATTACTACAGACACCCAAGACTTGGAGCCTAGACACACACATGTCCCTGCATGGTGACACGAACCCTGGAAAGGGCTCCCAGGTGCTGATTCTGAGGGGTGTCATGGCCAAAGTCACTGCTACAGACACGCAGGATGTGGGGCCTCCACACGAATAAGTCCCTGCACAGTGACACTGGCCATGGCAAGCGCTCCCAGGTACTGATTCTGATGGCCATGACACACCGTTCACACCCAAAGTCACCGCTACAGACACCCAGGATGTGTGGCCTCCACACGAATAAGTCCCTGAACAGTGACACTAACCCTGGAAAGTGCTCCCAAGTGCTGATTCTGATGGGTGTCATGGCCAAAGCCACTGCTACAGACACCCAGGACATGGGGCCTGCACACAAACATTTACAACAGCTTCTAGAAACAAAAATCAATTGCGTCAGACCTGTTTTGGGAATTACCAACTATGAACCAAGTCTACTTTTCAATTTATTTTAAAAAAGCTGTGACATCAACTCTCCTAGAACTCTTAACACCTGAAACTCGTACAGCCCTTGACAAAGTCATAGAAACTCTCCAAAGATGACAGGCTCATCGCTGTATTTCAAAAAACACTTTTTTTTACAATTTTATTGAAAAATATGCAACTTTGTCATCTCATTTTTCAGTAGAACCCTTCTGAGACAGAACCTTTTTTAATAACAGAATAACTTTTTCTTCCCTACAAATTTCCCAAGACTATTTTTACAATTTTAGAGCTGATAGCACAAATTGTAATTAAGGCCAGAACTGAATTAAGTTAGCAGGTCAAGAATGGTGACACTGGCCCTGGAAAAGGCTCCCAAGTTGATTCTGATGGCCATGACACACTGTTCACACCCTCCCACGCCAGGATGACGAGGGGCTACAGGGAATAACCTCCACACAGGGTTCAGCACCTCAGCTGAATCACCCAAATACACTCGTGTCTAATCATGTTAATTATAATCCTCATCCTCCTTCATCTCTGCTCTTTCCTCCTCAGTCACCTGTACTTGCTCTTTCACCTCACAGCACCTTATAAACTCAGTCTGGAAATCTCTCAGGCTGTGCTTATTGCACAGCATCTTGCAGACTGCTCTCTCCTGATAAGTGACACAATAATAAGAGGGAGTTTCTTCCATGAAATGTTGGAAAATTGGAAAGAAATTTTATAGTTTTTTGCTACCTCACACAGAGCAAAACTCGAGATCACTGGCCAAAGCAGGCAGTCACATGAAACTGCAACTCTCCTGAGCAAAACTGCTCCTCTGTTATTACACTGTGCTTCTGCAGGAGGAAGAGCCAGACGAGTTCCAGAAGCCAGTGTTTATTTTAATTTCTCTCCACACCCTGAAAGCCAATTTACCTATCATTAATATGCAACACATGCTTGCTCAGATGAAACCACGTTCGCCGTACGTCCCATATCCGACAAGGCACTTTATCTTAGTCTGGCTGGTTAGTGATTAACACTCTGTATTGCACTGACCTGCTTTTCCCAGCTCCTGAGGAAGGGTTTTACCTGCCCCATGCAAAGCATAAAGGTCTGCAAGCTGCATGCTTTCTGCCACGTTTTTAAATGCAGCACTTGAGAGAGAACCCCCATAGCAGGCTTTGCATCCATGACTGCCCAGTGAACTCCATCTTAGCAGTGCTCATTAAACCTCTCTTTGTGGAATGACCTTAAGAAAGCATACAAGCAGAATAAAAGACTTCCTTAAAGTCAAATGTTGTCGCAAGAAAAAAGGTTCAAAGCCAATTTGTCCTGTGCAACACACCTTGTTTGATTATCACTCTCACACAGGTAATGCTAAAACCCCTCACCTTGGTGTGCAGCATGATTTTGGAAAATGTGTTGGAGCCAAACTAACAGCTATTTTCAAACAGAGAGGTTCCAGTCCTTTTCTCCTGTCCCTGTTGCTCGCCTTCTGCCACCACCATGCTCAGCAGATCCTCTGTAACTCATCTCAAGTTACTTCAACAGCAGAAAATTACTCAGCATGGAAAATGGATGTACCCAGACCCCATGGAAAGCTCCATCAGCCCATTGAAAGCTTGGCCATGCAGACAGGTGAGGAGACCTGTGCAGAGGGAAGAGAGGAGCTGGGAGAGATCTTGTCCCAGCTGAGATGAACTGCTCCACCAGTTCATGGTGTCACATGAAACAAACCCCTAAGAAACCTAAGAAACCTATTGAGCCTCTAAGCTGGGTCTGGATCCAGACAGCCTTAAGGCTGCTTATCCCAGTTACCTTGGCCAAAGGCTCACATGGAAACTCTCCTTTCAACTGTTTAAATCCTGTTTGAACAGCACATCATTCACTTTCTTCAAATCCTGCCTCCATTACATTCTTTGGCAAATTTTTAAATTCTTTAATGCTTCCGGTTCACCAAGAGATGAATCTTACATCAGCCACTACTGAAACTTATACCATCATCATTTCCACCTCATTACATTTTTAATATCATTAAAGCAGGTTGGTCTTATAGTCAAATTATCTGCCTGCTCTTTTGGATATGATCACACAAGGACTCCACCCTTACTTTTACTAGTTTCAGTGTCTCCCAGGTGAGCTGGGTACTTGCTGCTCCTGAACAACAAGCAAAATTGGGATGCACCAAGATAAGATCACAAGAATGCACATCCAAACACCCCAATTAATTCCTCCTGTAGTAAGGACTCACTTATCAAAGTTTGGTATTATTTTCTTCAACTATTTATGTGTGGTTTTTTCAGGCAGCATGAAGTTCAGAAATTAAAGGTGATATTAAAAGATGACTCACTGTCAAACTTTGGAGATTTATCTCAAATTTTGCACCTCAAACAAAAGAAAATCTCACCTATTATTATTGCTAACTTGCTTCTACCTTCAGTCATTACTGAGCAAACACAATCAACTACTCACTTGCTTCATCAAATCAAGAAACTAATCAGCTAATTCCTCTTTGAAGAATAAAAACCTCAAACTCTCAACATCAAGAACCACTTATTGCAGAGAACGAAAATCTCTTCCACAGCTTCAGAGTAAGAGAGCTGTGACATCCATAATAAAAGGGTAACGCTTATCTGAGTCACTTCTCCACATTTACATTTCACAGCAGTAGAAGTGTTAAGCAAAGCTGGGCTGAGTGTAAGAATAATTGCTAGAGTGTTGTGTCCAAGCTGCTCACAGAAAGTTCCTTGGATGAGTTTTTATTTCACTTGTGAAACTGGAAGGTGGGGGTTGAAGGAAGTCACTCTCCCATTCCCTTGATTTTTCAACACCTCACATGACTTTTTTAAAACTGGGATTCAGTGTAGATCATAGTTGAAACCACACTTGTGTAAGTCCCAAATCACTACTATGCCTTGGATAACAGCTTTGTGGGTGTTATAATTACTCACTCCCCATCACTTTGGGCTTTTTCACTAAGAAATTCAGTGAGTTTCAAACAGGATGGAAAAGTTAGCAAGCAAGAGAGAGCTGGAAAAGCAAACCCAGGATGGTGGATTCAGCAGGCACTGGCCCATTCCCATCACAGGTAAGAATTTCTAATCCCTCTGTAACAGCAATCACGTGTCTGGTAATCATAAACTCAACACAGCAGATTTTCCACAACAGAGTTAAGAAACACTGGCAAAGGTGCCACTTGAAATTGCACTAATCAGGTTTGGGGCAGAGACAAGGAGTGTGTGTGAATCCTGGAGGAAGGGGAGAGAGGTATTTTGGAAAATGTTGGATGGGAAATTCCTGTCTTTAGTTATAGATCTGGCAGGGAACTGTTTGCATGGACTGGCTGCAACTACTGACAACAGAGGTTGGATAATTGTGTACCCAACTCCAGAGGCTAACTTGGGTGGCAAAACAAAAACACTTGAACTGCCATGTGGTGACACTGAATCTTCCTCAGCCATGACCCTAAAAACCATCCCACTGCAGGTCACTGCTTTTCAGACCCAAACAAAATGATCCTAAGAGAAGGCTTGTGCAGGGCAGCTTGAAATAATCCTGAAGTGAACAACGATACAGTAAATAAGGGAATATGCAAAGTTTTAAAGTAATGGTTTGGGGGTGCATGGTGTAGTAAGAGCTTTTAGTACCACAGCCAGGGTAGATTAAAGGTCTGTTACAAATTATTTCTCCACATTTCAACTTTGTATTCCCTATTTTTTCTCATTGTTTAAGATGGCAGCAACTTTCCTGTGCCTAGAAGTGCCACAAGAGAGCTGGAGAGGGACTTGGGAAAAGGGATGGAAAGACAGGACACAGGGAATGGCTTCCCATGGCCAGAGGGCAGGGATAGATGGGATATTGGGAAGGAATTGAGGCCCTGGCACAGGGTGCCCAGAGAAGCTGTGGCTGCCCCTGGATCCCTGGAAGTGTCCAAGGCCAGGTTGGACAGGGCTTGGAATCACCTGGGATAGTGGAAGATGTCCCTGCCCATGGCAGGGGATGGAACAGGATGAGCTTAAGATCCTTGGAACCCAAACCATTCCATGATTCTATGAATTAAGGGAAAGCAGTTGCCAGTTAATCAAGAGCTTTGATTTCCAGCTAAGTTTTTCCATTAGATCTCAATTTAAGAAATTAGTTTATGAAGGTTGATAACATTCCAGCCCTTTCAAATACCATTTGATCCTGAGCTCCACTGAAACAGAATAATGAACCTGGTGTAACAAGAAAGGTCAAATAAAAGTTGTCTCAGGTTCCTCCTGGTCCCACTACCAGATTTAGGGCAGCTGTACCTTCAGTGCCATCTCAGGACCCTTTAGAGATGGGCCTCAGGTTCTCCAGAGTCACTGGGAACCAGAACAACTGGCCTTGCAGAGCTTCACAAAAGCTGCAAAAGCCAACTGAAGTATAACAAATAAAATGTGAAAGGTTTAAAGTGCCCCTCCTAAGCTCATAAGCCAAAATTGGCCCCAAACACAAAAGCTCAAATAATCTCCTGTGAAGACAGACGATAGAAATTTTATATTTTAAATTGCCAGTAGATTTTCAGGAGATTAACATTCCCTTGGAGGTTAGTCCTGGAATGTTGTACCCTGAGCCGTCAAGTTGCATTGGATAAGAAATCACAATTGGTTTCTCATAACTTTCTTGGTCTGGAAAAACAAATGGCAAAAACTGAGAAATGTTTAAAGAGTAAATTAAAATATTTGTTTATCACACAAATCAACCAAAAAAAAAAAAAAAAGTTGTTGTTTGGGGTCTTCTGTTGTTTTTTTGTTTGAAAAAGAAATGTGAAAGCCAGTTCAAAGACAACAAGTTCTCAAGTTTCCCTGCCAAGCTTTGTTTCCCAAGAGTGACTTATCTCTTTGCCACGTAGGAGCCAATACAAATAAAGGCAAAACTAACTGAGGAGATGAGTGAATGTGAAAATAACTTCCATCTACATGATAATGCTGAGGGCTTATATGGAAAAAAGAGTGTAAAAGCAAGACATAGTGATAAATTCTGACAAAAATTGAGTAATTTCTTGTAATTTATGTCTACCAACATGAAGGCACCTTTCAAGCTTCTCTTGTTATATGAACTGCTCAAATGTAAGTCATGAAATTTTCAGTTTGCAGCAATTAAAGGTCATTAAATATGTAAGAGTGCATCTGGAAGGGCACATGATGCTATCAAAGCTTGTCCACGAGGGGAAAATCAACCCAAACTCATGAGCACATGGAACAGGCAAGGTGCCCTCTCATGTTAATTCCATGTTGTCCAAATGCTTAAAAATGTGTTTTATTCTCTGCTGCTTCGTTTTCTGAAAGGAAAGAGCTTCTCCAACAGCTTTAGTGAAGGCACTTAATGGATCTGGACATGGACCTTGCTCACAGCCAGCTCTGCTGCTGCAAACACCCCTGGGCTGGTGGGGACAGAGTAAATAAATCAGTGTGGGGTCTCTGGTGAGCCCCCAGGGAAGTTCAGCACTCTGGAATTATTACCAGGCATGAAATGCAGGAGTTTGCTCAGCCACCAAGCACCCAAAAGCCAAGGCAGAGCTGTTCCTGATCTGATCTTCAGGAGGAGCAGCCAACCTGAAACCAGAGCAGCAAGGGAACCTCCTCCTGCACTTGGAGCTCAGAGGGTGCAATTAGCACTAAAATTCCTTTGTGGCATCCACGATGGATGTCTGGGAGTCTCTGGCTGTGGGGAGGAGTAAGGCTGTAGCACCTTAAGAGCTCTTAAAATACAATTGCCTCACAAGATGAAACATTAACTCTGCATCCTTTACCCATTTGGCACCTTATCTCAAGGTTAATCCTGCTCATAGCCCAAACACTGTTTTATAGCTTATCAACCATCACCAGGAAATATTCCAAACTCCAGGCACTCGTGTATGACAAGGATAAAGGTGAAGAAAAGCCTTGTGGTTTGCACATTGCCATCAGGATACAACAGGTGCCATTTCACGCCCTCTGATACTGTAATTAATCTCATAAATCCACTTGCACAAACTCCAATTTATAGATAAATTGTCTCTGATGTAATTTCCATGGGAAAACAAACAAACAAGAGCACGGGAACAACCCCACCTCCTCACCTCAAACCCCAAAAACATTTCAAATGGAAATGAAATCTTCTCCAAAAAGAGTAGGAGGACATAAAATTACCACCTGACACAATGATCAGAAGCAAATTCCTTCCTCACTTTAGCATTTAAGTATGAGAAGATCCCTGTTTCAACACTGATAGTCTGGATAAATATACATATCAACATAACAGGTACCTGAATGCGTATTTACAGACAATCCAGGTATTTAAACTGGAGGTTTAAACAGGTTTTACACTACAGTTCTAGAACAGTTTAATCCAGATATTTAAACTGGAGCTGCAGGTCTCACACTACAGTTCTAGAACAGT
>WBNQ01000885.1:0-42663 GCA_013401375.1 Spizella passerina | reverse complement strand
CACACAAACCAACACCAGGATATAATTAATTGTACACAAAAACCAACACCAGAATCTATTATTGACCATGCACACACAAACCAATACCAGGAGTTGTTATTGACTGTGCACACATAACCCAACACCAGGAGCTGTTATTGACCATGCACACACAAACCAACACCAGGATATTATTGACTGTGCACACACAGTCAATACCAGGATCTATTATTGACTGTACACACAACCCAACACCAGGATTTGTT
The DNA here is from genome assembly GCA_013401375.1 of Spizella passerina. Lineage (NCBI taxonomy): Eukaryota > Metazoa > Chordata > Aves > Passeriformes > Passerellidae > Spizella > Spizella passerina. The sequence continues at coordinate 42,418 of WBNQ01000885.1, read as the reverse complement.
ATTGACCATGCACACACACAGGTACCAACACCAGGAGCTGTTATTGACTGTACACAAACAACCCAACACCAGGATCTATTATTGACCATGCACACACAAACCAACATCAGGAGCTGTTATTGACAATGCACACACAACCCAACACCAGGATCTGTTACTGACCCTGCACACACAACCCAACACCAGGATCTATTATTGGTGCCTCTCCCCTGCTCGCCATCGTGACGTCCAAGCTGGAGGCAAGTGCTTATGCCCTTATAAGGCTCTGTGCATACATTTGCATGTGTTATCCTTGGGCCGATGATACAAACTGCTATCTCAGTAGCATACGGCATGGGGAGGTGGGAGATTTTCTTGGCTCTGTGGTGAGAGAGAAATTAAAAAGGAGCCTACAATGCTGAGTCACTGTGACAAATAACTTACTATGGAATGCATTCAGGCTTTAGCAAGGAGGCAGCTGATAGTGAGTCAGTGACTGACTAGTGCCTCCTAGATTTTCCTCCTTGGGATGAGGTGCCAACAAAAAGTCATTCTCACTGTTACTGAGACAATATCACTAATTATACACATGGTTAAAACTGTCAACTTGTGTTACATGTCACATAAGATGTGCTTTTTTTTTTGATGAGTACAGCATCGCCCTGTTATAAAGCGGTTTAAAGTCTCATTACAAACACTGACTTTTAGGAGCTAGAAATTTTGCTAAACTTCAACTCTTGGCTGTGTTAATTCAAGAATCTCCACTCTTTTGGTCCAGCTTGGTAGGCTTATGGATGTCCTTTTAGTGTTCTGGTTTTGCACTCCATGGCACAACTTAAACCAAAATAGATAGTTAAATGCTAAAAAACCCCCAACCTCTAAGTGCAAAATGGGTAAGGATTTAAGGCAGAAGAATGTCACAATTTTTTGGTTACGAAAGTCAAATTTGTATTTGTTTAATTATTACCAAATCAGCGTCTTCTCTCCTCCCCTCTCCAGTCTGACAGACCTATCCTCAATCAGGATCTTGCCCAGAGAAGTATGTCACTCAGGACCATGGACCTAGAGGAGGGAAGAAGAAAGGAGGTCTGGCCAGCTTTGCTCTTGCCCTTTTCCCTGGACACCTGGTCATGTACCTGCCAGTAAAACAGCAGAAACATCAGGAAGCAAAGCCTCCCAATACCTGAAAAGTCGCAGCCAAACACCCTTCCTGTTCACACATCTCTCTGTTCATGCTGCCTGGCACAGCTGCCAGTTGTTCTCAAACAGCCATGTAACCTCCTACCCTCCCCTGACTGAGGCTGCTCCTGACAGGACACTTTGCTGTCTTGATGAATGTAAAAAACATGGAGAAAAGTTAAAGGGCGGAGCTGTCACCCCAGAGCCAAGCAGCAGAGCCTTTTCAGCCTGTCTGTCCTTGGCAGCAGGGGATCAAGGGGCCAGAACAGTGTGATCCCTGCTGTGTTTCCATCAGGCTCCTCCTCCGGCTGATGTTCTTTCCCACTCGCCTGTGCAAGAGAGACCCCATAGCAGCAGCCCTGAAATTCCTCAGATACCATGCTAACCACTCCATCATGGGGGAGGTTACAGCTCTTCCCCAGCAGACCACAACCAGAGGGAAAGAACATTCTGCCTCCACCTGCGCTCCAGGAGGAGATGTGAGGCTGAGACTGGCAAGGGGAGCGTTTTCCCTGAAGTGATTCCAGCTGAGACACTGCAGGCAGGCTGCCCTTTCTGAGCACGTGTATCACAAAGGCATGGAACAATCTATGCTCGCTTCAAGTGCTGATTGGCAGGTGAATTATACTAATGCTGTTCTCTACTAAAGATTAACTGCTCAAGTACAATACCTGTGGCCCAGCTCATGTGAATTCCAGCGGTCCGCTTGCCAGTGAATAGGGCTCATAAAGCTGGTCAAATAGCTCTGCATGATACTTTTGTTAATACACTTTTGTCAATACACCTAAAGTGTCATTTTTCTCCCCCTAAAACAAAGCTTTTCCTGAGAAATGGTGTTGTCATCAACAGTTTCAATGTCCTTATTTAGCTCAGTGCACCTCTCCCCAACCTTGCGGGACAAAGGGTCTCCTTATTTCCACCACAGCTCTATTAAACCCCACTATTAAAGCAATTAGAAGAGCAGAGGGGCAGCCAAGGGCTCCTCCAGGCCAGGGGAGAGGGATGTCTAACAGGGCTGCAGGGAGCTACTCATTCTCCCAGTGCCAGCACCAGATCATTTGTAGCTGCTGAAGGACTTGGGAGCGAGGCTGTCACTCACCTTGAGATGCTGAAGTGGTCCTAAAGTGGATGGGAACACACAGTTATGATCAAAGGAGTCTTCTTCTAAGGAAGAATCATCTATCTGTGAAAAATCATACACAGACCCTGCTTTTAAAGGGAGCAAGTTCATACCACGTTAAAGAAAGAAAGATAATCAGGTTTTTCTTTGTATTCTTGTGAAGGGAGGCTCTCAGCCTTGACCTTTCCAAAACACCTGCCAATGCTCAGCTGTAAAACAAGAGATCCCAGTAATATTTTTTCAAATGCAGAGTAAAGAGCAGCCAACTTCCCATAGGAAGGGTTTTCTCCAGCTAATTTTATTTCCTTATCTTTAGTCATCTGTTGAAAAGAAAACACTAAATATATTCCTCAGTCTACTCCTTCCAGTGATAGCTCAAAGGAGTAAAGAACCATATGGTCCTTCAGCTGATCTCTACTGTCTCCATGACAATGCACATTTGCAAAGTTGGCTTCTGACAACTCGGTAGTAGGAGATCCAACTGCTTGTAAGTGAGGGCAGGAGAAACCTTTTGGGAGGGAGGGGCTGCTTGATGCTGAGCCTGGGCTCTCCTCCCACCCCTGCAGGGGCACAGGGCTTTGCTAAGGCCCCTGTGCACTTCTGGACGGGAATTCCCAGCCCTTCAGCTGGAGGAAATTGGTTTATCTTCAACCATGTCAGTCCAGTTTCAGCCAAGAAGCTGATACACTTCAATCCTTCAAGTTCTGTACGAGTTTTAATGCACAAGGCACCTTGAAAGAGCTTTTGTTCCTCAGGAAATCTGGGATTTTCAGAGTCTCCTCTTTGCTAATGCTCCTGCATTGGTTTAACTCAGTGAAATCAGATTTCCCACAAGTTCTCCACTCTGAGCTGCAGAGGGGTGTGCACCTCCAGGAGCAGGAGAGAAGAGGGGCTGAGCAGGGGTGCTCTGCCTGTGGGCACCCACCACAGCTGAGACACAGCCAGGGGAAAGGGGGGAGCTGCTGGGCAGGGCAGGGAAGCAGCACAGCAGAAAATAAAGGGGCATGATATTCTAGACATAGACATGTTTAAAACTAGGGAAAAAAATCCTTGTTTGAGCATCTTCCCTTCCCTTAAGGCAGAGTGAAAGTTAGAGAGCCCTGTATTTAAGGATTTTACTCCTCTCTCTGGGCCAGCCCTGCTCAGCCCAGGGCAGTGGGCCAGCATTTCTCCCCAGGCTCAGGGGAAGCGCCAGGAGAGCTGTTCCTAGCCTGCCATGTAGGTCCCACCATGCCAGGAGAGAGGACACTGCCTGCCCTGCAGGGCCTGGGTGCTGTGAGCATGGTTTGGGCTCCTGCCTTGCCTGCCCAGGACCCAGATCCAGCAGTGTCCTGAGCCCTGTTGTCAAAGGAAGGAGACCCGGACACCAGATGGTTCATCACAGGTCCAGTTTATTGAAGAAAGCATCAAACACTTATACAGCAAATANCTCTGCCCTAGTTAGGACATCTTTACCAAATTAATTCGGCTGTGTCCTCTCTCCTCAAGCCACTCTTTGACAAAACTCTCCACACTCTGTGGCACAGCAGACTCACCCAGCGTGGGTTTGTGTGGCTTGCTGAATTTTCCTGCTGTGCTCTGTGATGTGCAAATGGTGGGGAGCCACTCAGCAGGGCACTTAGCCTGGGGCACCTCCAAAATGTAAGGACCTGTCCAAAAACAGCCTTTGGAGTGGCCACTTTACAGCTCCAAACACATCATATGTCCTGTCAGTAAATACATAACCTGCCAGTAAATACAGTCAGCTTTTTGCACATTAAATAAATACAGTTTGCCCTTTGCAAAGCACCTGTATTGGAATATGTGGGAGCTCTCCAGGAAAGACAGCAGCCAACAAAATGTCAGCCACCAGCACTCCTCCTGCCCCACAGCTCTGTCAGGGCAGTGCCAGGGAGAAACACACGAGAGGTGATGGTGCAGGGGCAGATTTCACATTTTGGCCCCTTAGATCTTTTATATCTGTCTTAACAAGAGTAAAGAAAGGATCTGAAATGCCAGCAGGTGGGCATGAGAGTGACTGATGCCATGTTGGTGGGCACAAAGGAGCACAGTGCCCACCATGGGAGCCCACTGCACATGGAGGTACAGCTGACCCAGCTGAAACAAGGTCTCACCACCAAAAGGGTGGTGGACCTCCTCATTCTCCTTTGAACTCATATTTATGTTTTTCCTGACTTTCTTGGGTTTTCTTATTTTTCTAAAAAGTAGTAATAATTTAAATAATATAAATAATGCAAATAAACATAATATGAAATAATATAAATAAACATAATATTAAATAACATAAATAGAATTTAAATANCTGACTTTCTTGGGTTGTCTTATTTTTTCAAAAGTAGTAATAATTTAAATAATATAAATAATATAAACATAATATGAAATAATATAAATAAACATAATATTAAATATTATAAATACATATAATTTATAGAATAAAAATAAATATAATTTAAAGAATATCAGTATAAAGCAATAAACAATAGTTTATTGGTTTATATTTTTCATCTACATTAAGAGGAGAATTTTTCCTATCACAACTGCAAAAATAGCTTCCAGTTGAATACATCATTTGCCAGAAATTTTTGACGTATTCCAATACTTACAGAAGCCACTTCACATACCCAACAGTGCACAGCAGTTTGGATTTACTTCTACCTGAGCAAGCCAGGGTGTCCCACTACTTTACTGGACAAAAATAACCTTACACAGCAACATAAGAGCAGAAGAGAGTTCAGGCTGCATCTGGGCCACAGGCTGTTCACAGAGATATTGTTATATTGTTATTTCCATAGCCTCTTGTTGCACTATTCCTCAGTTGGTACAATAGCTGTCAACACTCTTGTTCTGAATTTCACACATTTGCTTTTCAGAAAACAATAGAAATACTCAACTACTTGAACTGGTGCACAAGGCAAGTATTATTATTATTATTTTTTTTTAAATCAAGGAGTGGCCTAAAATATGGGTTGCAGATCAGGTTTAACCCACATAGTTTCAAATGGACCTATAGCACATATTTCAACTCAATAAAAACTCCAGCTGGCTAAGATGTGACTGTAATAATAAAAAAGTACTCAAGGATAATGATACATTTATTTTGAAACAAACCTGACACACTTATTTGTCTGAAAGACAAAAAGCTCTACATGTTTCATTCTGTAATTTGCATGCCCATAAACTGACCCAGGCAGCAAATTCCTAGGAATTTATGACGTATCTGGATTTTTTCTAGACTGGTGGCATTCACTAGGAAACCCCTAGCATTAACATTTTCACTGTTTTTATATCACATTTAAACACAAACAGGACTTGAAAGCCCTGCTCCTCTGAGCAGCTCCCTGCTGACCTCTGTGGTGTTCACAGGGGTCCCAGGACCTGGGAAGAGATTAAAATCTTGACTCCATGTTTCAGAAGGCTGATGTATTATGTTTTATATGTTATATATGTTATGTNAGACCAATCAAAGATGCACCTGTTGCATTCCACAGCAGCAGATAATTATTGTTATTTTTTTTCCTCTGAGGCTTCTGAGCTTATCAGGAGAAAAAAATCCTAACGAAAGGATTTTTCATAAAATGTGTCTGTGACAGACCTGCTCCTCCCAGATCTAACCCCAACCCTGCTCTAACTCCAGCCCTGCTCCTCTGAGAAGCTCCCTGCTGACCTTCTCCTCTCCCAGAGGTCAGGTCGCTGCTCACAGAGCATCCCCACATCCCCTGGACCTACATGTCAAGTTCTACTTACAACATTCTAGAAATTCAGATTTCTTTCTTTTTCTTTTCGCCTGCCAGGTTCCTCCTGCAGCCTATTTTGGGGTGAAACTGAGGTCTTTCTAAGGAGAGCAGAGCCTGCAGCTCTGCCTTCGCCCCACACACCAGGAGGGAAGGCAGAGCTGCCAAGAGGAGTCACCTCCAGACGAGTCTACCATCATTATGCAATGGAAGGAGGCGTGCTGAGCAAGGAGGGAGAGACAGCTCAGAGGCACAGCTTCCTCCTGAAGGCTCCAAAACTCACCAAGAGTTGGTTTTTCTGGTCAAAAACGCCCCTCTTTTGGGAAAGAGCACAGCCCTGTGTGGTGGTATTCACAGGGGTCCCAGGACGAGGGAAGAGATGAGAATCTTGACTCCATGGTTCAAAAGGCTGATTTATTATTTTATGATAGATATTATATTAAAATAAAATTATATACTACAACTACACTAAAGAATAGAAGAAAGGATTTTATCAGAAGGCTAGCAAGGAAATGAATGTAATGACAATAAAATCTTGTGACTGACCAGAGAGTCTGAGACAACTGGACTGTGACTGGCCATTAATTAAAAACAACCACATGAGACCAATCAAAGATCCATCTGTTGCATTCCACAGCAGTAGATAATTATTGTGTACATTTACTTTCTGAGGCCTCTCAGCTTCTCAGGAGAAAAGATCCTAGCAAAAGGATTTTTCATAAAATGTGTCTGTGACTGCCCTGCACGGGCTTTGCAGGTCTGCCCCTTCAGTGGGACAGCACACGAGATGCCTAGAGCTGAGGGAGCAGCACTCAGAGCTGTTTGGTGCCTCTGGAGCTCCCTGGTGAAAGGAGACAGCCTAAGGGATTCAATGTGTGCCTCCAATGTGCTGCCTGTTAAAGGCTGCAAGGACAGGAAATGCTTTCCAGACACACCAGCCAGCTCCAAGGGATTTGCTACCCTGTAGGATGTCAGACACATCATGCCAATGCCATAAGTGTGACCAGACAGCGGTTTTCATTCAGAAAACAGATGACTGATGTCAAGAAAATCCAAAAAAACACATCTCCCTTTTAATTCCTCTTACCCCCTGTAATTTTTTTTTCTGGGGATTTGGGAAACAGGCTTCAGGAGAAGTTTTGAGGAGTCATGCAAAATCAATTGTCTCCAGCTTTCACAGGGTGGGGAACAGCTAAAAACTCCCACATCTTTGGAGAGCATCAAGAAAGAGGTGCAGAGGTAGCACAGAGGTCTGGTGCTGGTGCCCTGTGCTCCTGAACCCCACAGAGCTGCCAGCACTGAGGAGCTGCTGTCCCAGGGACACAACAGAGTTGTTCTGCCAGGAATGATTTCAAAGCAGAAGCCTGTCAGGGAAAAAAAAAACAGTGAAGGCAGAAGAGTTGCTTACTTCCTGCAAGATTATTGTATTTAGCAAACAAAAAAAAAACAAATAAGAAGGTATTTTTTCCTATCCTGTTTGGGGCACACACACAACAAAGAGCAGATGGAGCCAGGGGCATTCTACAAGGCTGTGGTGACACAAACCCCAAGGAGTGCAGGGATGGCAGCAAACCCTGAGCCCTGAGCTCAGCAGCATCTCTGCTCCTGTAACTCTGACTTCACCCTGGCACTGGGATGCTTCTCCTCCTCTTCCTCAGCTTCAGGAGCCCCCTTCCATTCCCTTTCCCAGTTTTGGAGAGAGAACCAATTTTTCGTATTCCTGTTTCCTATTTGTTTACTCTGCATTTCCCCAAGCCCAAAAGCACTGCTGTATTTGTTGGTTTTGGTGCCAGAGGAGCTCCCCTGGAGGGGCAGGGTCGGCAGCCTTGAACAGGAGCACTCTGTGCAGGGAGGCTCAGAGCTTGGCTCTGTTCATTTAAATGCCTCCAGCTTTGTCAGCAGGCAAAGCCAGCCAGCTCCAGGGACGAGCCCAGCCCAGAGGGACTGAACACCATGGAGGTGAGGCTGTGCAAGGCCTTATAGCAATGGCCCTCCTGGTTTAGATCCGCTGGACAAGGCGGGTTGGTTCAGGCTGGCTCAGGGTTGCATCCAGGCTTGGCCTCAAGCTGGAAGAGGAGCTGTGCCCAAATCCTTGAGAGCTCAGACCAAGGTCTGGACTGAATTGTCACCCAGTCTGTCACAGACATATTTCATGAAAAATCCTTTCCTTAGGATTTTTCTCTTGAGAGGCTGAGAGGCCTCAGGAACAAAATGTAAACAATGATTATCTGCTGCTGTGGGATGCAACAGGTGCATCTGTGATTGGTCTCATGTGGTTGTTTCTAATTAATGACCAATCATATCCCAGCTGTCTGGACTGTCTGGTCAGTCACAACCCTTTGTTATCATTCCTTTTCTATTCTTAGCTATCTTTCTGATGAAATTCTTTCTTCTATTCTTTTAGTATAGTTTTAATGTAATATATATCATAAAATAATAAATCAGCCTTCTGAAACATGGGGTCAAGATTCTCATCTCTTCCCTCATCCTAAGACCCCTGTGAACACCACCTCACCAGTCCCTCCTTTTTGCTGTTCCTGTGGCATTTTACAGTCACCAAGGTGACTTTCTCCCTGCTCAGCTCCCAAGATGTGACTCCCCAAAGTGGGCTGCTTGTCCCCCCAGCAGAAAATAGTCACAGCAGCAGCAGAGGGTGTGGGGGCAGATGCTTTTTGGGCATAAGAACTGGCAGTTTTTAGAGCCTCCAAATGAGTAGGTGACTGTGCTGAGGCTCTTTCTCCCACCACAAATCACGAAGCCAAATATCTCGGTTGCGCTGCTTGTCTGCAGCAGTTCCCTCTCCAGGGCTGGCTAGTGTGGGAAGGAAGGGCTCTGTTGGCACACAGCTTGCCCAATCTCTTGCCTGTGTGTGGCCAAACTTGAGGGGACCATGTGTTCAAGATGCACATGTGGGCAGGGCCCTTCTGCCACTTCTAGCCTGCTTGGCTTCATTGGGGACAGCCAGAGCAAACACGGACCTGCCTGCAGCCAGGCAAATCCTGCAGGGATCTGGGCACTTGGAGAGAGATTCTTGTTAGCATCCCCCCTGGATCCCTGCATCCCCCTTGCCTGCTTCTAGAGAAGGGAGGGAAACCAGCCAGCTGGAGCTGATAGGAACAGCTGACCCTGTGTGCCCTGGGACCTACAAGGGAAAGGCCTTTTCCAGGGGAACAGATGGGTTTAGGTGCCATTTAAAGCAGCTCCTGCTTTACCCAAGAAAGCCTCACAAACTTTCAGTGTGGATTACACAAGCAATTTATAAAACAGAGAGTCTGGCAATACATCTCCAACACCATGGAAAGCCTTTTTAAGCAAAGCTGAGCAAGAGGAGTCCAAAACAGCCCCTGTGTCCTTGAAATTCAGGCAGTGCTACTGACTTAAGCTACCTGTGGCTGAACTTGGGTCTGAAACTGCTGCTTCGCCTTCTGTTCCTCTGCTCCCACTCGTGGTAGCTCACTCAGTGGAGACTTTTTGGGAATGTGTAACAGCATGGCTCCATTGCTCCTCATGACCTGTAAAGACCAAAAGTGCAAAGGCAAAAGGCGAAGGGATTTCAGAATAGCAATCACACAAGCAGAAGTTGCCATTGGTGTCATGATTTTAAACTTTTCAGAGTCTAGCCACTGATTTAGCATGTGCTGCCTCAGCCTCTCAGCACTTTCCTGTACACTATTTTCTTCAGGGACCTGACCAGTGAGAGCTAGCAATACCTGCCAGAGACTCTCTTCTTTCTTTTGCAGTCATATGAACACCAGAGTTACAACCAACATGTGCATTAGAGCTGCAAACGCTCACAAGTTTGCAGAAGACAGGAAATTCCTCATCATGTTTAGCGAAAAAGCCCTACACACAGAAAAACAAAAAAGAATTATTTGTTCTCTTCCAGTAAAAAAATCAAAGCAGTGAAAGTGATAAGACAGTCAGACTTGGTTAGAATAATCAGTATGGCCAGAGGAAAGATTGGCTTGAATGAAATTTAGAGAGAAAAATGTCCTCCCATCCTTCCTCCCTGCAGAGTTGTACAATCACTGCTGCCATTGCAGAGGTGATAGCTTTGAGAAGAACCAGCGCTGGCTTTCAGTGCTGAGCTGATGGAAACACATGTATGCAACAGGTGAACACAAAAATGCAGAAGAAATGAAAACATTTTCAAAAGGAAAAAAAACCCTAAACCCAGGAGTACAAACCAGAGTGGAGGAAACAGAGCAGAGTCAAGGCAAAAGGCTGCCAGCAGTGAAAGGAAGGCTGCAGTTTTGGCCCACTGCTTAAACCAGGGCTTAAGAAAGTCTGGTTCTGACAAGGGGCATCTTCAGCTACACCAGGTTGCCCCAAGCACCACCTTGTTGTCTTATACAGCAAGAGTTCTACTATAATTATAGCGCAAGGATTCCATATCACCAGAGTTTCACAACTCCTCAATGTTTCTCGTAGGCAGCTCCTCTCAGCACGGAGTCCTTGCAGCAGCCATCTAGCTCCAGATCCCACCAATCCACTCTTTTATACCACTCTTCTTACTGGCTACAGGTGTGGCATGTTAAGATCAGGCCTGCTCCTAATCTTTAGTAATTGGTTGAGCTGCAACTCATTGGGGGATAAGATTACATTCTATACCACCTTCATTTACCCAGACTGTATCCCCCTACACCACCCAACCTGGACTTGAATGTTTCTGGGGATGGGGCATCTCCCCCCTACCCTGGGCAACCTGGGCCAGTTTTTCACCACCTTCACTGTAAGAACTTCTTCCTCACACCTAACTTAGTTCAACTCTCTTTCAGTTTAAAACCATTATCCCTTGTCCTATCATAGCAGGCTGTGCTAAAAAAGTTTGTCCTCATCTTTCTTCCAGGCCCCCTGGGATGCTGAAAGGACACGATGAGGTCTCTGCAGAGGCTGTGCTGGTGAGTGCAAAGCACTGGAGTAAACATGGATAAGCCAGCAAAACTGATGGAGCAAAGTGTTCTCGCACATTTGAAAGACATTTGAAAGCAAAGTGACTAAAATGTAGCTGCTGTTGCAGGATAGGACTGCATGTTAGGAGGGTATTTTCATACCTGAAGGCATTTTCACAGGATAACAAATTTGTACAATTTTCAGTCTCCATATTTCTCATTTCTCAGACCAGATTTCTGGTGGCTCCTTCTGCGTGGAGTGTTTCCACAGGTGTTCCTTATCTTTCCAACCTTCCTGCTAACAGACAGAAGGAAAAGAGAGGGAAATAATGGATTTCCAGGGCTAAAACTCTTCTTACCTCAGCGTGGCCCCTTGTGTCTTGTGACAGTGAGCCAGGGCTGGAGCTTAGTTGGAGCCTGCTGGGTTTAGTCAGTGCTGTGGACAAGGCTCTGAACAGCCCTGCCTCCTCCCCAGAGAGCAGGAGCAGAGTCCTTTCCATGCCTGTGCCTCATGCCACACAATTCAGAAAGGCATGCAGAAGTGCAAACACCCAACCAGCACTTAAACAGCCTGAAGGACCATTCCTGAGGAGATAAAGGGTGAGAGAGAAGCATCAAGATGAGGGCAGTGAATTTTGTGAGTGTAGCCTTAAAGTAAATATTTGAACAGCAAGGTGGAATTCGGCCAGCTGGAGTATTTTATTTAAAGGAATCATCTTCGGGACAGCTGAAGCTGGCATCAGGGTGGTACAGAAAAATTAACCACATCCTGGCCACAACCAGGACTGAAGAGTTTGGGCAAAGCAAGGGAATGACTGAAACTACAACATGAGGAAGGAAGATACAGTCATAATTAGATATAATTTCAGCATGATGGTGGTTTTCAGACCAAAAATAAAACCAACAAATCTTCCAATTGAGCATGCACAGAGCATAAAAACATTAGAAAGACGTTTAGAACATGTTATTCATCATTTAGAAAGATGTTTAGATCTTTAGCAATAAGAAGCTGTACGAAGGCAAAAGAGGACTTCATGACAGAAGAAATCTGTTTCTCTGAGGGTGGTTGTACAGCACCCAGTGGTTTCAGTGGAGCAGGCATTCAGGCTGTTTGTTGTAGCCTCAGACTCCACATAAACAGGAGGATGTGGTTTTCATGTCAGGGATGATGAATGGGGAATCTCTTCCTACAGCCAATTCACCCCATCCCTTCTAGAGAGCCAAAGAGAGCAAAATTGGCTTTTTTACAACTGAATTTGGAAAAAGTGCCAGTTTTGGGCCATTGGGATGGTGCTGTTTTGTGTGCTTGCTCTCCTCTGTTTGAGAAATGCTGGGGAAACAGCATTCCCTGGTTTCTGGGTGCATTCCTTTAGAGGTGGAGAAGGATGGAGCTTGCAGCCTTTGACAAGGAAGACACAACAGAATCTACAAGAGAAGGAAACACTTGTAGGTGTTCTTCCTTCCAGATGCCCATTCAAACATTTCAGATAACATTAAAAAAAAAAAAAAAAAAGCTTAAAACAGACTAACCAAAATCACTTTTAATCAGGTTTTGTTTCCATGGCACCTTTGATGTCATAATCTTAATGGCTCTTCTGTGATCCATAGAGTCTTCCAGGAAAAAAAAAAGAAAAAAAAGGCTAGACAACCTGAATGCCAAATGTTGAATACACCTTTAAAAATATAATTTCTGAAAAGTTTTCAGGTCTCCTTTCTCTTTTAGGAACCAAGAGAAACCAAAAATTCCAACCAGGAATTTCCCCCTCCCACGAGCCCCCACCCTGCACATCAATGGAAATCTTTGCAGAGAAGTGGGGATAAATATGGAGACCCACAAATACATTATTAAACTGCAACGGAAATGCATAAAAAGACTGCTATAAAAATAGCCAGAAACCATTGCATTCATTAAAAATTTTTTTTTTTTGTTCTACAGATGCAAACTCTTAAGAAACATCTTTCTGTCAAAACTGAAACAGATTGTGGTGTTCAGCAGCACATTTCCCTGCTAGGGAAACATTCTTGGTACAGTATTTTTGCTCTTTGTCTGATGTTTTTTCCAAGGATTTTCTGATTAAACGTGGTGATGATGGATGACAGCAGTCACACTACAGTTGCTACTAACACACACAAGCCTTGCCAGAGGTGAAGTAGATGTAATTTGCTTTTATTTAAAAGCTTGTGCTCAATAATACTTTCACTGCCTGATATGGCACTTGTAGTCAAGCAACATTCCCAGTTCCATCAGCCCTTAAGGTCCTGGTTTGATTTTGTATAAAAATAAAAAGGCAGACCTTTGGCTTGAAGGTTTTTTGGGATCTCTGCCACAGTTTGGAGAGCAGCATATTCCTCTACCTGGTGGTTTTGGTGTGTGTAAGAAAGGAAATAAATCTTCAGATGACTTGCTGCTGGACACTGGCAGTATCATGGAATGTACTAAAAAATAAGAAAAGTCCTAATCCTGATTTTTATATGCTGACAGTAAAATACACAGCAAAGGTACACTGTACTAACTTCAGTGGAAAGAACAACTTAAAAATTCTAATTTGAAAAGGAAAACTTGATAAAACTCTGAGTAAGAGATGTAAATCATGCATATCAAATGATATTTGTACAACATAAGAACAAAATATAACAGCTCTTGGAAATGGCTGGTGGGGGAAACAGGGCCAGCGATTCCCTGATGTGGAACCTGGACAGGATCAACCTCTGGGTGCTGCGGGAGCCTACAGGGATTTTGGATTGGTGGAACTCCTTGGCAATGGCACCTAGGGGCAGCAGATGCTCTCTGAGTCAGAGGAGAGGAGGAAGTGAGGGAAAACTCGTTTTCACTCGAAAACTTGGTGACACCAGGGGCAGTGGGAGAAAAGGAGGGGAGGAGGAGCCTCAGTCGGAGCCAAGGTTGCTCTGCAGGCTGTGGTGAGCACCATGGGGAAACAAACTGTCCTGCTGTGAGGGATGAGGCCCAGGGGCATGCAGGGACCCGGGGGGGATGCAGGAAGCCAGGGGAGGATGCAGGGATAAAGGAGGGAAAGCAGAGATCCAGGAGGGGATTCAGGGACCAGGAGGGATGCAGGGACCCAGGGGAGGATGCAGGGATCAAGGAGGGAAAGCAGAGATCCAGGAGGGGATGCAGGGAGCCAGGGGGGATGCAGGGACCCACTGCAGCCCATGGGAAAAGTGCTCACGGTGCAGCAGGTGGATGCCAGAGCAAGCTGGATTCTCCTAGAGAGAGAGGACCCTGCTTCCATGGACAGACAGTGCCAGGGAGCCCTTCCTTCCAAAGCAGAGCAACCCAGCCTTGGAGGACTGCACCCCATGGACCAGGGGCCCACTCCCCAGCAGTTTTGAGGTGATTTTTGCCCATTGGAGGGGCTCACATGGCAGCAGTTTGGGCAGGACTGCTGCTGCTGAGATTGGAGCCACGCTGGAGAAGTTCATGGAGAACTGGCTCTCATGGGAGGGACCCCATGGCACAGCAGAGAAACAACTCTCTGAGTTGTTTCTGTCAGAGTGAACAGGAGAACAGGAGATCTCGAGTGATGAACTGCCCCAAACCCCCTGCCCTGTTGGTGGGAAGGCAGGAGAAGCTGAGGGGGGAAAAAGGTGTTTTAAAGGCTTATTTCACTTCTCATTATCCTCCTCTGACTCTGTTAATAATAATTCTACTTTAGATCTTTAAATTTGAACCTGCTTTGCCCTTAGAGCCTTGTTTCCCAGTGCTCATCTCAACTCATGAGTCCTGTGTTAAATGTTTCCCTCTCCTCTGCCCAGCTGAGAACAAGAGAGGGTGAGAGAACAGCTTTTGTGGGTTCCTGGCATATGGCCAGTGCCAAACCACAAGATCATCTCCCTAACCTTGTGGCATTATGAAAAAAAAAAAGAAATACGTAGCTACAATGTACTGAAAGACAGAAAGAAACCCTCCATATATTTTGATAATATTTCTATTTAGAGATTTTTTGTGGCTTGTGTTTTGCACAAGGGGACGGATTTGTCTATCTAAATATATTAGTTATATATTATATATAAATATTTATATATAAATATATAAATATAATCATATAAAATACATAAATATATAAACACATATATAAACATATATAAATATATTACTCATGTATGTTTATATACTCATGTATATATAAGCCCTCATTGAGAATGATGTTCTTTAAGAAATACCACATGACACTTTTCTCACTGGGAACTCTTCTAAGTAAAGTTGCCCTAGTGAACCCTGCAGACATTAATGTTCATTCATGTTCATGGGCATGAGTGTGCAGAGCCATGGTCAGGTTTTAAAATGTTCCTATTTATCCTGTTTCAAACCAAATATTTCCAGACAAAAGAGATTAACAGACACATTAAAGTCCCAATCAATGCACCTATATGAAGTGTCTTATAAACAGGAGCATGCCTTATAAATTACTTTATAAGAGAAGGATAAGGAAAAGTTATTTCATCTCTGTACCTGATATTGGGAAGCACTGACAGCTGAGCTGGGTGGAAGCTGGTTGCTGATATGCCTAAAAGCTCTGTTAGATATGGCACTCACAAGGCAAAGCCAAGCAAAACATGCCTCCCTGTTAAGGCAATAAGAAGTGCATAAAACTATAAATCTTGTGAAGTTATACATATCTGTCTTCTATTTGGAAAATGAGTCCCTAATTAAAGATAGGGGGCAGGACCCTGTAGGAATCCAGATCCATGACTGGAGCAAGTGGAAGCCCCAAATAATCCAGAATTTTTAAGAGCATGTTGTTATCATCATTACACACACCCACATCTGCACACGCTGACATATACTAACTTTTTGGGGGGCTTTTTGGTAATTGTAACTAAAATAAGAGTCTTTTAAAAGGAAAAAAAATAAGTCTTACTGAAAGCTGCAAGTTAACTTTTCCATCTTGAAAGTATTATCCTCCTTTTTTTTCTTCTTAGTCATGATTTCTCCCTCCTCAGACTTGTCTTAGCCACTCTTTCCCTCCTGCTTTCTTTCTGTCTTGGAGATGAATGGGTTTCAGGAATGAACTTCAGAGCAGTCTGAAAGAAAAAAGAATCCCTTCCAGATTGGCTATTTTTCGATTAAATCAAACAAACACATATTGCAGGCAGTTCAGCAAACTGGCCATAAAAGAGCCAGTCTTTCATCTCTGTGCTACCTTTCCAGCTGCACTTTCAGCCAGATCAGAAGCAGTTGGCAGACTTCAGTCAGCGCCCCTTTCTTGAGGAGCCAGGACAAATTCACAGCACAAATTCACCTTTGTTCAAGATGAATATCCAAAGGTGTCCTTACAAACACGCCACTCTTCCCCATTCTTCCATCACTTAGTTGTTTCTGCTGATATTCTGGTTTTTCCCTGAAGGGCATATTAATTTTCTTCTCGTTTAAATCTTCTCTTGAACAGAACAGTCGACCACCCTCTGGTTTCATGGTCAGTGGAGGGATTCCTGCGCCTTTTCTCTCTGCACCACTCACTTTACAGCACTTTTTGTCTCCCACAGCACATTCTTTTGAAGATCCCAACTCGGGCTGCAGCAATCCTTTGCCTTAAAAAAACCCCTTTCCTCTTATCCATTCTCCACCCCTGCCTCCCTTCCACCCAATCAGGAGAATATTAAAAGTAACCATTTTTTCCTCAAACCCACTCAGCATTTCTGCCTAAGTTAGATAAAGAATATAAGTTTTCTATTCCCATTTTAAAGTTTTCCCTTTAAACTAATGTTTCAGAACCTTTTTCCTTTGCCTGTTCTAAAGATACAATTTCTCTTATGTTTAATTGTCCTCCGTCCTAAAGTTCAGTGTAAAAACAAATATTCAAAGGTTCAGCATAAGATCAAATATTCACTTTAAGTGCCATATCTATCCAAAGGTACCAGGTAGCTCTCAGTTCTCTCAGATTTACATCACACTAACAGAGAAAATGTGGACTCAAAGCCCCAGAGAGATGTCAGAGCCACAGATGTCATTGTTGTTTGCATGTACTACAGTGCCCTGATAAAAACCACGTGGCTCTGACTTACACCTCAGAGCCAGCTTTTTCCTCCCCAGACGCATAAAATGCACATAAGGAGAAATTAAGGGCATGGCTAACATAAAGGCAAGCTGAACAGCAGCAGCTTCAGGCTGAGCAGTTTCTGTCTGCTCCAATTCTGTAGGAGATCTAGGAATGGCCAAGTGGAAGACAGAAAGCACCAACTGCACCACAGCCCAGCCAGGAGCTCAGGAGTGCCAGACTGCCATTCAGATTTTTGCTTGTTTGTTTAGAAATTAAACCCAACAGAGCAATAAATACTCAGCTTGGTACACCTCAGATCAAATCCTTCACTATCCTCCACATGTATCATTCAGGGCTGATCCCATCACCTTTAGAATGGCAGCTTGTGTAATGATTACAGTAAGGAATGAGGAGCTGAGAGTCCTAGGCTGTGTCTTAGGTCTGTTTGAAATTCCTCCACCAAAAGGGAAATGCAAGAGTTTGGAGAGTTGGCTGGCAGGCACTGCACTGACTCCTGGAGCAGGCTGTGATTTGCACTAGCTGGTGTGACCAAGGCTCCACTGCTGCTGCCTCACAAGCCCTGCTCTGTTTGCTTTCCCAGGAAGAAGAATGCCTGTGCTTCTTTGCTTAAACCTGCTCGTTTGAGAAAGGTACAGGCTGGCCACTCTCCTGGAGGAGTGAGACCACGAGCTGCTGAGAGGAGAGGGGTCAGTCTGTGCTTCCAGCTCATGCCTGCAGTGTTTGTCAGGATGAGGAACAGCATGATACATCCTGCAGGGAGCTGCCTTTTAATCATGGAACTCAAGCACGCTGGCAGAGCTCTTCTGAGTGAGACCTTTACACAGGTACTCAAAACCAGCCATTAATAATGGACTAAATTGAATTGAGCATTGGCTGGTGTACTGCTACTAGTTTCACCCTCCCAACACTTTCCAAAAGCTAGAGTTTATAGAAACCCTCTTCATCTGACTCATGATTGCTTCAGATCGATCCCAACAGCCTTTACAATATTTGAATGCTCTGTAATTTCATTAGTCTGGCTTTTTTCACAGATGTTTTTGCTGTGTTCTGATGATATTAGAGTAAATCATGCAACCTTGCACTGGCTTTTTGGTGATGACCATCCAGCAAGTAAAATAACAAAAACAGAAAGAAAAACCAGAAGTCAAGAGACTGTGACTGCTGCTTTTAAAAGTTTTTCTATGCCCAGGATGTCAGCCACATAACTTCTCCCCCTTTTAATGGCCTTATGTAACCAAAGTCCTTTTCACATGTTTGAGGTAGTACTTACAGCACTGTAATGTATTTGTGGGACTGCTTGTCCACACAACAAACATTCCCTAAAATGTGCTCAGGGGTCTGAATCACAAAAGGGAATGGTTTATTTTATGATCCTTTTTGTGGCTGCTGCCTCCAGTTGTCCTTTGAACATCTCTGCAGAGCTGCCTCAGTCACCAATTTGCAGTGAAGGAAATCCAGGCTTGGTACAACTTCACCTCAGTGCAAAGCACAGACTGTGAGCAGCTGCCACGTGGAGAGATGAGACAACACCACAGCAAGTGTGGGAAGAAGGGCAGCGTGGACCTCTGCCTGAGAAATCACTGCTCATCGTGGACTGAATCATCTGTGTTTATCAGCCACAGCCCCAAAGGTCTAAGTTGGCATCTAACACATTTTTACACAGTTCCAGAGGTCTTTGGGTGGCTATAAATAGGAATTGGAGCTATGGTAAAGCCCCTTTACTTTGAGGTTTACTGTAAATAAATATTCAGGTGAAAGCTTTTAAAAAAGGCATGGTGTTTGGGATTTGTGACAAGAGAGAAAATTTAAATAAAGTGAGTATTTTGAAAAAACATTATCTTGTTCTCTGGGTAAGGGCCATGCAAAACATGAATTGATCACTGAATAATGGTAGATTTGGTGGAATTTGCTTTTTTTGGATGGGTGCCCAAGTAGTCTAAATCATGTACACACATGCTGACATCACTGGATGTGAGATTACAGAAATGGAGACTTAGATCTGCCTTTTTAGTAATTAAAATTTCTATTGTATTAGGTGTCCTTATTAGGAGTCCCTGATCCCTTTTAATTCCCATTGTTAGAGTCCCTGTTGCCTATTTTCAATATGCCTGCAATATAAATACATTTTCACATTGCTTTAAGGACCTTATGTGAATAATACCCAAATAAACAGCAAACAGTGAACCATATAATTTCTGGATATTCCACATGCAAGTAGTGTGAATTCAGGTCATGGAGAACAGTGAATTTATGGGGATGCTACACTGGCTTGTAAGACCAATTAAAGAAAAAGGTAGAGTAGATTGCTTTAGCTAGTTTGCAAAGAAAGCTTTGAATATTTCATTTACATTTTGTTTACCAGCAGCTCCAAGTGAGTTTCAGGCAGATGTGTGTCCTCAGGAGCTGGGCCACCCCATTTGCATTTCAGCACTGCCACGCTGCTGTGGTGGCACGAGGAGCAGGAGGAGACCATTGCTGTGGAAAGGCAGAATTCAGTGTTGTGAGGAGAGGGCTGGCCCTGTCCCCTGCCCCACTGAACCCCTGGGTGAGGGCACCAGCAAGGGACTGACGGGGTGAATAATGCACGTGGTGCTTGCACATTCTTACCTTGGAAAACTGTCCGTCTGTCCCACTGTCCATGCATTAAAGTGTCTGTACGTCCCACTGCCCGTGTGTCCCTCTGTCTGTGCATCCAACTGTCTGTGCATCCCACTGTCTGTGCAAACTGTCCATGTGTCCCACTGTCTGTGCAGCCCCCTTTCTGTGTGTCCAACTGTCCGTGCATCCCACTGTCCATGTGTCCCACTGTCCATGTATCCCACTGTCCGTGTGTCCCACTTTCTGCATCCAACTATCCGTGGTCCCAACTGTCTGTTCATCCCACTGTCCATATGTCCCGCTGTCCGTGTATCTAACTGCCTGTGTGTCCCACTGTCTGTGCGTCCTGCTGTCCGTGCATCCCACTGTCCATGCGTCCTGCTGTCCATGCAAACTGTCCATGTATCCCACTTTCTGTGCATCCAACTATCTGTCGTTCCAACTGTCTGTGCGTCCCACTGTCCGTGTATCTGCCTGTATGTCCCACTGTCTGTGTGTCCTGCTGTCCGTGCGTCCCACTGTCCATGTATCCAACTGTTTGTGCATCCTGCTGTCTGTGCAAACTGTCTGTGCATCCCACTGTCCGTGTGTCCCGCTGTCTGTGTATCTAACTGCCTGCGTGTCCCACTGTCTGTGCGTCCTGCTGTCCGTGAGTCCCGCTGTCCACGTATCCGACTGTCTGTGCGTCCCGCTGTCCATGCAAACTGTCCATGCGTCCCACTGTCCATGTATCTCACTGTCCGTGTGTCCCACTTTCTGTGCATCCAACTATCCGTCGTTCCAACTGTCCGTGCGTCCCGCTGTGCATGCATCCCACTGTCCATGCAAACTCTCTGTGCATCCCACTGTCCGTATGTCCCACCATCCGTGCAAACTCTCTGTGCATCCCACTGTCCGTATGTCCCACCGTCCGTGCAAACTGTCTGTGCATCCCACTGTCCGTGTATCTGCCTGTATGTCCCACTGTCTGTGTGTCCTGCTGTCCATGCGTCCTGCTGTCCATGTATTCAAATATCTGTGCAAACTGTCTGTGCAAACTGTGCGCACGTCCCGCTGTTGGTGCAAACTGTCCGTGTGTCCTGCTGTCTGTGCATCCCACTGTCTGCGCAAACTGTCCATGCATCCTATTTTCTGTGCAAACTGTGTATCCAACTGTCCATGCGTCCCGCTGTCCGTGCGTCCCGCTGTCCGTGCAATCCCACAGCAAGGCTGCCCTGAGCTCCTCCTTCTCCCGGGACTGAACAATGTTCCTGGCTTGGTGGTAATTACACTGGATGCCACAGTTAATATTTTAATATTATTCTAATATTTTATCACATAAAGTAATACAATTAATTATTTTGATATTTTAAATTTTGAATTTCTATATTTCAAACTGACATAAGTCCAAATTCTCACAATATAACTGAAGGCAGGATGTTTGGATAGGCAAGAAAGGAGGAGGAGCAAGAACTTTGTATATACTGCAACTGCATATCCAGCTGTACCTAATACTAAGTTCAAACTAAGTTCAAATTAAATATCACTGTAACCTAACACAAGTGAAGTGTTTCACTGATATTTTCTATTTAAATTCCATTCCTCTCACATTTTGCTTGGCAGATATCTGGAATGTCCATCAGACTAACTTGGTTTTGCCCTGCACCACTCATTATGGTTTTTTCACCAGCAGAAAAACTGTAGTTGCCATAGTAAATCCACCTGGTACTAGCTCTGGGAAAGGCCAGTCCTAGCTTATATTTTACCTCGCAATTGAGAAATTTTATGTTTACCTTGAGAGATGTCCTGAGAGGGGAGCACTGAGATGTTTTTCCCTGCAGTTTTAGGAGCAGGTGCTCTTCTGGGTCTTGGCAGTTCCCAGCAATGTGAGGCAGGCTCAGTGCTTTCTCTTGGCTTCAAGGCAGGACAGAAGCTTTGGCACAATGAGCAGGACACACCTACAAAAAAAGATGTGACATCATATATTTTTCTTTCAGAAAAAAGCTCCATTCTCTACATTAAATAACAACTCCTTAAATCTACCATATTAATGTGAAAATCATTTGTCTCCCCTGGTTTATAGAGTCCCCCAAATATGCTGTATGTATGCCTCAACAATGAGTGCAAAATTTCAGTTACCTAAAAACCAATTCAGAATACTGGATGAAAGCAAAGACATTGAGAAAAAAATCCTGTAATATTTTCTTCTTTTGATCAAATCAAAAGTATTTTGAGGGATGTTATTTTAAATAACATGGGGGAAAAAAATGTTACTAAAATCTCCAATATGCAAAACTTTTTTCTGCCCCCAAACAGTTGCATTCCGTTTGGAAATGGCTTCCTTTCCAAAAGAGTTAGAAGCAATACCAAGCAATGTGAGTGCATGTTGAACATATTTTTCCAGGTCTCTACAGTCACAACATCACCTTGCAAAAGGTTTTGCTGGGGAGGTTTCAACACTGCATGTTTCTGCAACAATTCCAAGCATCTGGATACAGAACATTCCTGGGCAATTCCTGGTAACTCTATTGGTACAAACTACAGAGCAGTGCTCCCATAAGGCTTGCAGATGACTCTCACTTTTGTCAGATTTTTCATCCAAGTTCGAAAGAAACTATTGCAGGATCAGAGAGTTTTATTAGTACAGGCTTTAGAAAGCTCAAAATAAAAATGAAAATTTTCTTGTTGAGAGAAATATTTTGTCCAGTATGAAACATATTAATAATTGACTTTGCAGTTCTTTGATTTTTAACTTTTTTTTTTTCCTGTGAGCGAGCCAGCAACTCTAGAATCAACCTCCTTTAGGTAAAACTTGCCCTTTCCAAAAGGACTTGAGAGGCAAATCAAGTGTTCCCTGATTGTTCAAGTGACCTAGCAGCAATATTATTTCTCTTCACCTCAGGCAAAAATGCACACCAAAGCACCTGCACGTGTGCCTTTGCATACTATGCAAATGCTCTGGGGTCAGGTGAGGGCTCTCCACAGGGACAATAAAGCATTTTCCCCAAGCCCTTCTCTTGGTCTTCCTGCCTCACCTATACCTCTCTGGTCCGCCCAGAGAGGGAGAGGTGCTGCTGGACCTGGGGTCCTCCTCAGCAACCTGTGTTCTGATCCAAATGATGAGATACATTTCCAATCTCCTCAAATATTCAAAAATATGGGGAGGAATCAGCTTCCTGTCACAGAGATTTTTATATAATAGAAGACTGTCCAGCCTTAGTCACTCCTTGCCCTTCAGCATGACAGCTCACCATGGAAATGAGAAGTCCCCAGCACAGGTGGCAGCTGTTCCTGTTCCTGCCTTACAAGATGAAGCTGCCCACTGGTGGAGTCCCTGCTCATCACACAGGAAAAAGCAGAGTCAGGAATAATGCTGCCCCAGAGCTGTCATTAAAGAAAAGCAGAGAAGCATGCTGACCAAAGGCCCTTGAGGATGACTGGNTCTTTAGTATAGCTTTAGTATATAATTTTTAAAAAATATATTATATATAATAAAATAATAAATCAAGCCTTCTGAAACATGGAGTCAAATCCTCATCTCTTCCCTCAACCTGAGACCCCTGTGAACACAGCTCACCAAGCTTCAGCAGTGGCTTCCCATGTTGTTAACCAAGCTGGAAGTGTCAGAGCTCCAAGAAACATCTCCCAAATTGTGGTAAAGGACAAGACAGTGTCACAGTTTCAAAGCAACACCACATTCACCTTCCTCCATCTCCTTTTCTCTATTCAACTCCTACCTTTACTCACAACTGTTGTGGAAGCAAGATTGTGCATTAAGCCAATTCCCTTGGCTGTGTACACAGACTTTTCCTTTTTCAGATATCACATCCAATTATCCTTTTTCATTGGCCAGCAGGAGCAGGGAGGTCATTGTTCCCCTGTTGGGCAGCACCTGGAGTGCTGTGTCCAATTTTGGGCCCTCACTTTAGGAAGGATGTTGAGATGTTGGAGCATGTCCAGAGAAGGGCAGCAAGGCTGGAGAGGGGTTGGAACACAAATCCTGTGAGGAGCAGCTCAGCTGTGTAGCCTGGAGGAAAAGGGGCTCAGGGGTGACCCCATCACTCCCCACAGCTCCCTGAAAGGAGGTTAGCCCAGTGAGGATGGGGCTCTGCTCCCAGACACCCAGCCACAGAACAAGAGCATGCAGACTAAAGATGCACCAGGAAGGTTTAGGTTGGACATAAGGAAGAATTTCTTCACAGAAAGGGAGATTGGGCATTGGGATGGGTGGCTCAGGGAGGTGGTGGAGTCACTGTGCTGGAGATGTCTAAGAAAGGCTGGATGTGGCACTCGGTGCCCTGGTTTAGTTGACGAGGTGGTGCCAGGTCATGGGGTGGACTTGAATTTTAAGGGTGTTTTTCAACCCAGTTAATTCTGTGATTTTCAGATTTGTATCCCTTACCTATTGCCATGACATCTGATGAGATAATCCAGTGGGCAAACCTGATCCAAGCTCAGGTTTTTCCCTTCCCCCAGCACAGGGGCAGAAGCAAATAGAACTACTTCCATCTCATTCACAAACAAAAAAGCCAAACATTTTACATATTGGCTGTGGAACCATAATTTTCTAATGTCAGAGTTCACATGAAATACCTCTTATGTTGTCTCAGCCTGTTTCCTGGCAGAGAGCTGTGATCTCCGAGAACACATAAATGTTTCAGTATTAGTACTAAGAAGCCACATGAGGGAGCATTTGGAGAATTGAAATGCTTTCCTTGTATCATTGTAAATAAGGGAGGGAATCAAACCTGATCCCTCTGGGATATATGGAATTCAGACAAATCTAGATGTTATTATTCATTTCTCCACTCGCACTGGGATGTGGAAATTGTGATTCCCACTGAAGACAGAGGGTTTTTTTTTTTTTTGAAAAAGCCCATTAGTGTCTGAAACAGACAATTTCTTACTCTGGCCAAGGTATGCTGTGACTGGTATACCTGAAAGGGAGCACAGATAAATGGGTTTACATTTCAGCTAAATGGAATTATGGGACACTCTGTAGAGGTTATTCCAGGCTGAGTGTGACAGCAGCACCAGTTTTCCCAGATTATCAGCAGCCTTGGCTGCCAGTGGCAGGGAGTGGTCATTTCTGCAATATTCTGACTGGGCAAATAGCTCAGCCTACATGCTTCTAAATGATTATTACTTTTATATCTTAGAGCTTATTAAAAAAAAAAAATCCACAGGTGTATAAAGTTAAATTAATCCCACTGTTATTACAAACTAACTCACAATTTTTTTAATATCTGGGGTTAGCAGTAGTGAAAGCAGCCAAAATGGGAAATAAAAACTTGTCCACGTGAATTGTAATGAGAAACATGCATAAATTTGTGCTGTATTCTTATATGAGAAAAAAAACCAAACAGTCAGCTGCTACTTGGGCTATCCTTATTGACAGTCAGCTCAGTCAAATAACATCATGTGACTTTACCAAAAACATTTCTGTCAGTAGTGCTAAACAGGTGTTCAATAAATAAAACATTTAGCTCTCTACCTCAAAAGTCAATATTCATAGGACTTGTTGTCAATCAAAGATAGGCAATTTTGAAATCAATAGGAAAGGACTCCACCAAGATCCTGTTTTTCCCCTCATTATTTATACCTAAAATTGGCTAAAGAACAAGCAACTAATGAACTGCATAAAAATCAGGTTGCAGCTATGACCACACACGGCTGTGAATGTTTGACTGCAAAACTTGCAACTCCTTTTAAGGGGCACAAGTTCCATTAGTCTCTTTCTGCCTAAATTATATAATAATCAACTCCAGGCATGGCAGACAGGTGAAAGGGAAATGAAAAAAAAAAAAAAAAAAGAAGCACAAAATTTTAGCTTTTAAGTGGGTTTGCTTGGAGCTGCTGGAGGAGGCTGGGTGTGCTGTTTTGGGGGAAGGGGTGGTGGGTGCCAGCTGAGCCATGCCAGGAGCCCAGTGACCACTTCTAAGGGGCTTGGCTGCCTGCCTGCAGGGTGGCCCTGCAAACCCCCCTGGGAAACTGATCTTCCCTGCAAATAATCCCTGTTTTTCAAGGGATTAAACCTAACCCAGATGGCTGCAGGCAGTGGCTGGGGCTCGGTGCCCCCCAGCACAGGGGGATGCTCAGGGGGCTGCAGCTAGGGCAGAGCTCTGCAGGTCCCCTCTGCTGCCAGCCCCAAAATCGTGCCCAGGCACAGCCTGATGGGGCAGGACATGCACCCCCTGTCATTGCCAGCCTCTCACTGCCTGCTGCTCCCTTTGCACGAAGTCATCTGACCCTTCTCAGCAAGGCAGGGCAGCTCTGGAAGTCTGGTGCTTGCCGATATCCTTATCTCCAGAGAACAATTCTTTCCAGCTCCAGTAAATAGGACTTTAAAGGTAAATGGTATTATAGTGTTAATTTCAAAGTGAATTATTCAAAAAGTGCTCCATATATCAGCAAGCACCATTTTGTGGAACTATATTAATGTTCTTAAATACAGTTCTCCCTTTCTAAAAGCTGTTTTATAGATCCAGGAAATATGTCTGGTATGAAGAAGTGCTTATTGTAAAGGATGTTTCAGCAGTTGTGTCCAATTAATGAGGAAGGCAGGATGTAGTCCTATATAAGAAATAGCACAACAGCAATAATTCCTTGGGGCTTGAGAATCTTCACACTTTCAGATCCTGCACAGTTATCCATTCATTCAAGATACCAGATCAGTTTTGTTTCATATTCTTATTTTACCTCATAAAAAAAAAGAGAAAAAAAAAATAAAAAGAAAAGAAAAAAAGGTAAGCTCTCCTTTCAACAAAGGCTCCCTGTAAAGAAATGAGAAGCTGAAAATAAGAAACTATAGCTTTTCAGCAGAGATGCCTCCAAGTAAATGACTCAAAAAGGACTTTGAAGCTTCCAGGATTAGCTGAAACAAGAAGAAAACTCCCAATGCTGACAGCAATGGCCATTCAATTAAGAAAGGACAAGACTGCAAAATTCCATTTTATCCCTGTGATTCAACCATCAGCCCCCTTACTTGATTTATCCAATTTAAAAGGTGAAAAGAAGACATATGAGGTGCAGAAGGCCCCCTCCTAGATTTCTCCATATTGACATGTTACTGAACACATTTCAGCAAACAAACTATAGCCTTACCTTAAGGGACAATGTATGTTCTTTGAAATTGTGCAGCAGTAGGAATCTGGGCAGAAATCTTGGTTTTCTGGATTTTTCCCAGTCAGATGAAAGGGCCAAAACTTCCCATCCCTTATGCCCCACATCCATTACATGAACTCCATGGCACTGAGGATTAAAAACAAATAAATGCAAATATTAAGAGGATTTAAAATGTCTGTGAGGTGGCTGTGTCCCTGTTGTCTTTAGTAAATAATGGCTGAATCTATCTTTATTTGTGTTACCAAATTGCTTAGGGGCTCAGCCAGGCTTGGAATCCTACAGTGAGGGCCAGGGCAGGCTGGGGCTGGAGGTGACAGCAGGCAAGGATTGTTCTCATCCCTATTGTGCTGAGATAATTGTGGCATGGGGAGATTACACCCAACTGAGCACCAGCAGCAGTTGCTGCCCTTGGGAGCTTGAGGGAGGTGGCAGAAAACTGGAGCTGCTCCCTCTGAGGCTAAACAGGGCCATGGCTCCCACTGTAAACACCAAAAGGTGCTCCTTAAAAAGCAACCTGCCCCCTTGAACTCATGATTGGCTTCGGGAGGCTCACAAAGCCCTTCCTGCTCTTCACAGAAGAGCTGGTGGCTGTGGTCTCAGTGCTGGGAGTCCCAGTTCACTGGGGAGGCTGGATCTGAGAGCCAGGGTTTGGGCTTGGCTCTTGCTATGCAGGTGAAAAATCCAGTCAGAGTTTATTTATATTTTATGTAGGGTTATATTTATATCAAATACTACCTGGATTATTGCATTGTATTACAGGATGAGTGCTATTATTCTGCTCCTTACTCTAAAAACCTTCCTCTCATGAAGTGATGATTTCATCTACACTGTTCATACTTAAAATACAGAGGAGAGCACATTTGTGGTGACACTTTTCACATCAACTGGAAGCCCTGTAATATTCAGCTGTCTTGCACACCTGCAACAAGGAACTCCTGCAAATCACACTGGCTGCTTGTGATGGAAAACAAAAGAATGAGATACCTCCCATTCAGTGGGTTTCAGACTTTTTCTTTTTAGAGTGAGTTTGACACTTATGCATTTGAACTGACCACAATGTTGTCTTTTCACACTGTCAGTTAGTACATATAAGATATTAGTGCAATACTTTTTTATCAGAGATGACTTGGTTTTAAATCCTCAGGTTTATTAAAAAAAAATAAAACGATCCCTCTCAAAACTCATGGTAGAGACGATAAATCTTAAATTGCCCTTCTTTGTGAAAAAACCCCATTGGCATTCAGCTACCTTGTGAAAATCACCTGCATGGCAAGCAGCCAGAGAGAAACAAAATCCTAAAACATTTTCTTATGGACAAGTGAAGGATGAGAGCTGAAAATCCAAAACTCATCTTGTTGGCTAGCAAATGAAACAGGTTCAGACAAGCACTTGTGCCACACATTCAGCCCTGGGCCATGCCAGCATTATGGTCTCTTGACCATATTTTAATGCCATACTGCCAAAGCCTAACTACTGCTACTTTACTACTAGTACTAATTCTGGAGATTCAATAGAAGGAGAACTTGATGGGGGAAAACTGGGGGACAGCCCACCACAACCCTGCCCAGAGCTACAGGTGCAGCAGAGAATTTCACCACTGCTCACATATGGTGCTGAGCACAAGCAAACAGAATTTTTTTTTCCCTGGGATTTACAAGTTGGCCAAGTTTCAGCAGATTTTCATGAGGCTGGCTAAAAGAACATCATCAACATGAGGCTGACAGACCTGCTTACTTACCAAATAACACTTAGCCAATTTTTGAATTCCTGTTCTCAAGCAGGAAGGCACCATAAATGAAACAAGTTTTCCCCAGAACAAAAATAAAGTACTAAACTAAAATATTTCTCGCTATCTTTACTCCAAAGGTTATTCTGATTTCTTTCTCACACATGCACAAATCATCTTTACACCATCTTCAGCAGAAAAAATGCCATTCCCAGAAACAAAACTCTACTGAAGTTCAAAAAACACAGATAAAGATGGTCCTTACTGGGCCTTGTCAGGCAGCTTTCATCATTGTGCTCCAAGCTGAGCCAAAAAAAGATGCACGGTTAAACAGAGCAAGAGAGACAACTAGCAGGAGAAATGCATCTGAGGCATGTCTGGAGGTGAGATTTGCACAAGACAGGTTTGCAAAGAGCTTTGGCTCTAAAGGTAACGTGTGGGGTGAGCGATGTTTGCTATAATCATACCTTTCTTTGCTGTTTTTCTTAACCCACATGTGCTCCTCCTGATAAGCCAACTTCTGTGGAATGGGGGCTGTTCCAAAAGCAATCCTCACAGTCTGCAGTGCTGCAGGTATTTGTAAGTGCCACCATGCCTGTGCTCTCTGACTGGAGAGAGGTGCCTGCTTACTATTTATATAGCTATTTACCCCAAAACAAGCATTATTTCAGCTCATTTGGACAAGGCCAGCCACAAGTCCAGCTCTTGCTGTCCTTCCCCTCCCAACACCCCTGGGGAGGGCTGCTGGAAGGAGAGGTTCTGGGCGCCAGTTCTCATGGCTTGTGTCACCTCCATGGCTTTGCTGGCAGGCTGGGGGCCACAGCCACCTTGAGCGTGGCCAGCAGAAGGCACAGACTGCAGGGGAGCCAGCTGGTGCAGGGAGGGACTGGCTCTCAGGCTTTCAAATGCACCCACTTGTCGCCTCTATCTTTGCTCCGATGGCCTGGAAAGGCACAGGATGGCCTTGAGGGGACCCACGCTCCAAAAGATGAAAGGAGTCTTCAGGTTTTTTNCTAATTCCTCCATCTTGTCCCCATAGAACCCCCCTGTACCGAGATTCTAAAGCCTGTATTTTGCACCATAATTAATCTATCCCTTCACCATTTATCCCCGTGAGATCCTCCCATCCTCATACAGCTGTCACTTCCTGTGCAGGATCAAAGTCCACCCACCAAACACTTCTGGCGACGTTCCAGGACCTTCGAGCCCCCCAAGGGTTGTCTCGGTGACTCTGCACATCAGGACTGCTGTGCTGAGTCCCCACACCCACTGTGCTCAGGAACAGCTTTCTCAGGGGCACTGTCTGTGCACTGCCACTGCACAGGCTGAGACTCAGTAGAGAGGCTGTGGTACTTCTCTCTTCGTGCATCCTTCCATGGGAGTATTAGAATGGGTCTGAGGAAAGATTCACCTCTTTTCCCCAGCTTTCTTGGCCCCTCCTGCAGATAGAGGTGCTTGGAGCCTGGTTTCTGTCTCCTGAGCACCATCCCCAGAGCTTTGCTCCCTTCCACCTTTCATTCTCCCAGCTCTTCATGTCTGCCCTACTGGGATTAGAGTGACTGGGCTTTGTCACAGCCCTTGGTGGGAGTCACAGACCAGACCGGCCCAGCTGGACCTGCTCAGCACAGGTTTGCTTCCTCCCCACTAGATGCAGTCATTTCCATGCAATGGGAAACCTCTTTTCCCTTCTCCTGGAGGGAAAGGAGGTTTTCCATGGTGTCACCTGCGGTTTTTCCACCCAAGCAGGAAGGTGTGACCTTGGCACCAGCCCTGCCACCACCACTGGAGAAAGCTGCACTCACCTGCTTAACCTGTGTCACAGCCTCTTCTCCTCACTCCCACCACAAACTGTCCTGGGCCACAGGAGAAAATGGATAACAGCAAAGCAGAAAGGGTAACATGTGCTGCAGTCTTCAGTTTCCATCATCTCTCTTGTCCTTTCTTTGCATCTTCTCTCCCCCCTGAAAAATAAATCAGTTTCTGTGTGGTCTGCTCAGCAGAGGCACTCTCTGCCCTGGGTGTTCTGCATGAAACAGGGTTTGAGGTCACATTTACTGCATGTGAATTTACATTTTGGAGTGAATTCACAAACTCATGCCCTTACAGTACCAAAACCAACCACATCAAGTGATGTCTGTCCCAACAGCTGGATACCAGTAACTCCAGTTGTGTTTTCAGTTGCCAAACCCCAGAGAATTGGGAGTTTTGTGGGTGCTGAGATTTCCATGCATATCCCAAAGCAAGGGCAGATGTTCAGGGACTTCCTACCATGCATGGCTTGTTCACAGGACAGCATCCTTAACTGGAATTTGTCTAGGAGCTGCTTAAGGGATGGAACAAAATGACTGCACAGCACAATGGCAGCTGATCAAAAAAGAGCCAGCTGATAAGATCATTCTCCACTCTGTTATAAACATATAAACCCTGTGGGCTCACTGGGATGAAAACCTTAAAACCCCTACAACGGCTTTTCCCAGATAGTGCAGATGGATCAGTTCTGTTTGTCTGTGCTCCATCTATCTGTTAATGTCTGTGTTCTGGAAGGGCACGTTTCCTTTCATTTTTTTTCTAGATTTACAAATTCTAATTAATGGAAAGTTGGCAAGAATTTTGTTACACTTTTTTTTTTTGTTTTTGTTAGCTATCTCATCTTCTCTTTCAACTTCAGAACTGCATGCCACCAAGACAGCCCAGCTGCCATTCTAAGTGCACTGTAAGGCACTGAAAGATGCTGCTATGTCAATTCTAGATTAATTTGGTTTTGTCTCAAAGTCCATCATTTTCTTCTTTCAGATCTCAATCACTTCTACTTCAGCTGTCTCTCTTTTCACATTTGGTGTGGTGACAAGAAATAAAAATGGCACTTTCAAAAGAAAAAAAAAGGAACTGACTGATTTCTAAAATAAAATCATATATTTATACTTTCCCCCCACATGATTTATATTGCCTGTTTTTCTCATCCCTTTTGGGCTTGCCAGGTTTAGATTTAGAGCAGGCTCTAATTTTTGGCCACTAGCCTCTTTCAACTCAACAGCACTTTACCTCTCATTTCATGCTTTCTCTACTCCCTTACCAGTCATTTGTGAATATAAAAAATCAAGATATTAAAGAGGCAAATCTTCCCTTCAGGAAGAGGCTGCTTTTCCTTTCAGTTCATGTTCCCTGCTAAACATTTTGAATATCCACATGATTGGTTTTACAGGTTTTCCTAGAGGTAAACAAACAGCAACTTGTGCCTCATTGGGGTCATCATTACTTCTACAGGACACTGAAAACCACTGCTTTAATTTCCCTATAATTATAATATTAGATATTATATATATTATATATATAATATTATATCCCTATAATGGTTTGTATTGTATAATTGTACTGTATGTACCTATTACATGTAGAAAGATAAAGTACAACATATGTACAATATGTATCCAATACATAGCGGTATCTTCATGTTTTAAGTTTTTACACCCAGGCTTCTCTGGAGCCCAAATTTAGTCAATTAAATACCTGAGGACTTAAATACCAAGTCCTCAGGTATTCAATTGACTAAATTTGGTGTTTTGTTGTCCACAGCTGATTACTTTTTTTTTTCAAAATGCACTAAAGCAGCACCTCAGCCCCAGAATGTGTCATCTTTGTTGCCTGAGGGAACTTGGTGCCTCTCCAGAGCCTCCCCAGAGGAGACTGACAGAAGCACATCTGTGAGGACCTCAGCAATATTCCTTAATTACCTCTCACCTTTGTTTTCTGGTAACCTACTTGTCGCAATATCATCTTTACTTTTTTCTTCCGAAGAGTTCCTTGTTTGTTTTCACACTTCGACCTCCTATTTTCCAAATCTGCCCTTATATCCCTCAGAATGTGGACTCTATTGGCTTCACAGTCAGCACAAAGTACTTTTGTTATTTAACCATGAGAAAGTTTTGGGTTGGGTTTTTTTATTTTTGTTAATGTGCCCAAATACATTTGAGGGCCAATTAGTTGCTAAACATTTGTGTTGATACCTCTGCTTTACTCTCCCATATTCTCTGATTTTTGTTCATCTTTGCCATTCTTTGTGGCTTTCTTTCTGATGCTCACAGATTATTTTTAGACTGGAATTCCTGGCTCACACCCAAAAATGAAAAGATTGACCTNATCATTTTCTTCTTTCAGATCTCAATCACTTCTACTTCAGCTGTCTCTCTTTTCACATTTGGTGTGGTGACAAGAAATAAAAATGGCACTTTCAAAAGAAAAAAAAAGGAACTGACTGATTTCTAAAATAAAATCATATATTTATACTTTCCCCCCACATGATTTATATTGCCTGTTTTTCTCATCCCTTTTGGGCTTGCCAGGTTTAGATTTAGAGCAGGCTCTAATTTTTGGCCACTAGCCTCTTTCAACTCAACAGCACTTTACCTCTCATTTCATGCTTTCTCTACTCCCTTACCAGTCATTTGTGAATATAAAAAATCAAGATATTAAAGAGGCAAATCTTCTCTTCAGGAAGAGGCTGCTTTTCCTTTCAGTTCATGTTCCCTGCTAAACATTTTGAATATCCACATGATTGGTTTTACAGGTTTTCCTAGAGGTAAACAAACAGCAACTTGTGCCTCATTGGGGTCATCATTACTTCTACAGGACACTGAAAACCACTGCTTTAATTTCCCTATAATTATAATATTAGATATTATATATATTATATATATAATATTATATCCCTATAATGGTTTGTATTGTATAATTGTACTGTATGTACCTATTACATGTAGAAAGATAAAATACAACATATGTNTCTCACCTTTGTTTTCTGGTAACCTACTTGTCGCAATATCATCTTTACTTTTTTCTTCCGAAGAGTTCCTTGTTTGTTTTCACACTTCGACCTCCTATTTTCCAAATCTGCCCTTATATCCCTCAGAATGTGGACTCTATTGGCTTCACAGTCAGCACAAAGTACTTTTGTTATTTAACCATGAGAAAGTTTTGGGTTGGGTTTTTTTATTTTTGTTAATGTGCCCAAATACATTTGAGGGCCAATTAGTTGCTAAACATTTGTGTTGATACCTCTGCTTTACTCTCCCATATTCTCTGATTTTTGTTCATCTTTGCCATTCTTTGTGGCTTTCTTTCTGATGCTCACAGATTATTTTTAGACTGGAATTCCTGGCTCACACCCAAAAATGAAAAGATTGACCTATTTTTGCCTGCCCCAATACTCTCACACTGATTGCTCCCCTCCTGTTTTCTGAAGATACTCAACATCCAACATACACTGTGGAGCTCAAACACTTCCACACCTGTTTCCTTAGACATCCAAATATCACACCCACTGATAAAAACCTTTAAAGGGGGATTTACACCTGATAACAAACTCCCAGGAATGGACCAGTCCCAGCCTTTGAGGGACCTTCTCCCCCCTCCATAGTGGTGAAATCTTTAAAATGATGCTAACATTTAAATGACACATTTGGAGTTACAAATGAGACAAAGACAACGTTGTGCATGGCTCGATTGAGGGGGTTTCTGAATAAATAATAAAGTTGTGGGATATATCACATAAAGATCAAAATCATTGAACTTTTCTCATTGAAAAAACCAGGAGCAAATACTAAGCTCATCCAAGTGCAGTAAAAATTTCTCTGCTTCTGAAAAGAAAGAGCTAATCAAGTCTGATATGAATCTGAATGATTTCCAAAGGATTAGGGAGTTCTCAAAATATGGTCCAGGCGTAATGGATATCCAATTCTATTCAATGTCCATCAGAGACAAAATAAATTAATGTCTTGAGGTACATATAGGCAGAAGTTGGTCTCCTAAATGTTTTACCACATAAGATTTACAGGAAGTGTTCATATTAGACTGGGTAAGAGAGGCCCTGGTATTTAAGATATATTTCTAGGTTGAAAGACAGTCTAGAATCTGAAAATTTGATTTGTTTTCAGGCCAACCAGAAGCCAGTGGAATTGTTTTAATGCTTTAGTAATTTCCCCTGACATAATTTGATCCATGGGAAGTTTTGCAGAGTAAATTGCATGGGACGAAGAGTAAATGGTGTTAATTAAGAGGGACAGGGACATGGATTATGCTGGCTGTTGTGTATATATCACTGTGCCATGTACATTAGCTCAAGCACCTACAGTTACCAATAGGTGGCAGAATATTAAAAAAAAAATAAATTAAACTCACCTTTAAGTAGAAATTAAAATTTAAGCCCTTTTTCCTCCATCTATCCCACATCTGCATGAAATTAAATGCAAAGAGAGAGAGAAAAAAATTTGTGAAGGTGGCAGATTACTTGCTAGGATTTCCTGTATTTTTAAATAATCCCAGCAATTTCCCTGGAGCGTGTGAAAGCCCACAGTGCAAATTATTTGATCCTTGTCAGTGTTTATATAATAAGCCATAAATACCTCTGAACTATTGGGTATAGTGGGATAGCAATGTACACTGGCTCTACAGTTCTCTACCTCCTTACATCAACCAAGAGACCAAGAAAAATTTTTAAAAAAGGAGGAAACTGTAGTTAATGAAACTTAGGTCCATAAGTATTTATGGTTTATTTGTTTCCAAAAAAGTAATTACAATGACCAAGGTCTTCATTTCATTAGTGGTAGCTATTAAATTTGCACAAAAGAAGCAGAGCCAGATGTACTGATGAGAGAGGTCTAG
This sequence comes from Spizella passerina, assembly GCA_013401375.1. NCBI lineage: Eukaryota > Metazoa > Chordata > Aves > Passeriformes > Passerellidae > Spizella > Spizella passerina. The sequence goes on along the minus strand of WBNQ01000885.1, from coordinate 7,412 downwards.
GATATCTAGTTGCAGGTAAAATTGCTAATGCAACATTTTTAGCACTAAAATGCATTTATTAAAGTTCTCCTCACATCTCCTATCTGTTCCCATCACAGTCAAATGGAGAAAAAAAAGCGATTGAGCTAATAGGATTCAACCTTCATTGCATCAGGGACATTACCATCAACAGTAAAACTAAATGAAAATATTTATACCCACAAATGTAGGCTGCATTTTCTCTCTCTTTTTTTTTTTTTTTTCCCGAAGAAGAACAAGGCAGCTCTGAAATTTCCAGTACTTTGCATTTCTGAGCAGAAGTGGTCCACGTGGTTCTGTCAGCTGTCGGAAATCACAGCGCAGAGCCATGAGCAGTGAAGGAATGGGAGCTGCTCTGATCACATCACAGACCCATGAGGTGTGGCTGGAATGAGCTGCTCTGGGCACAGCACAGATCCATCAGGGGTGAAGGAATGGGAGCTGCTCTGAGCACAGCACAGACACATGAGGAGTGGAGGAAGGAATGGGAGCTGCTCTGAGCACAGACCCATGAGGAGTGACTGGAATGGGATTTGCTCTGGGCACGGAACAGACCCATAAGGTGTGGTTGGAATGGGAGCTGCTCTGGGCATATCACAGACCCATGAGGAGTGAAGGAATGGGAGATGTTCTGGGCATATCACAGACCCACAAGGAGTGAAGGAAAGAATGAGAGCTGCTCTGAGCACAGCACAGACCCACAAAGAATGAAGGAAGGAATGGGAGCTGCTCTGAGCACAGCACAGACGCATAAGATGTGGTTGGAATGGGAGCTGCTCTGGGCACAGAACAGACCCATGAGGAGTGAAGGAAGGAATGGGATCTGCTCTGGGTGCAGCACAGACCCACAAGGAGTGGAAGAAGGAATGGGAGCTGCTCTGAGCACAGACCCATGAGGAGTGAAGGAATGGGAGCTGCTCTGGTCAGGTACAGACCAATAAGGCATGGCTGGAGTGAGATGCTCTGAGCACAGCACAGACCCATACGGAATGAGGGAATAGGATTTGCTCTGAGCACAGCACAGACCCATACGGAATGAGGGAATAGGATTTGCTCTGAGCACAGCACAGACCCATACGGAATGAGGGAATAGGATTTGCTCTGAGCACAGCACAGACCCATACGGAATGAGGGAATAGGATTTGCTCTGAGCACAGCACAGACCCATACGGAATGAGGGAATAGGATTTGCTCTGAGCACAGCACAGACCCATACGGAATGAGGGAATAGGATTTGCTCTGAGCACAGCACAGACCCATACGGAATGAGGGAATAGGATTTGCCCTGGGCACAGCACAGACCCATGAGGAATGGCTGGAGCGAGATGCTCTGAGCAGAGCACAGACCCATAGGGAGTGAAGGAAGGAATGGGAGCTGCAATGGGCACAGCACAGATCCATGAGATGTGGCTGCAATAAGAGCTGCTCTGAGCAGAGCACAGACCCATGAGGAGTGAAGGAATAGGGTTTGCTCTGGGCACAGCCCAGGTCCATGAGATGTGGCTGGAATGGGAGCTGCTCTGAGCCCAGCACTCAGGGCTGCCTGCCCTTGGTGCCCAGGATGTGACCCAGCCTTCCCATGCACCCAGGGCCAATTTCAGCAATTGAAAAATCTCCTGCTTTCAGGCACACTGAAGGCCCAACAGGGGCTCCCCAGGAAAGCCCAGATCACGGATTTAAACGTCAGTGATGTGCACACCCAGAGGTGTCTGCACCCACCATGGACACAGCCCAGGCCCCTCTGGCTCCCTGCAGCTCCAGGAGAGACTTTCCTGCCCCTTTCCTGCAGGGAATTCCTGCACATCTCATGCCTTGGCTGCAGATGGAACTGTGCCGTGCACCTGGCTGCCGGAGAGGAGGCAAAAGAAAAATGGCAATGTTACAGAATTTAAAATCATTATTTTCATTCTCAAAACAGTTGAAGAAACCCCTAGTTTTTCTATCTGTTTCCATCTCTAATGGGGGACTTCTTCTATTTCATAATTTCTATTTCATAGAAACAACAACTCATCTTTTAAACAGTACCCCATAAATTAACATAGCCCATAAACACAATTACAAATTACAAATTTCATGGTTGCACAAATTTTTGACAATTGCAAATTTCCCCCAACAACTACTAATTGTAAAAAAATTAGAATCCACAAAAAGCCTATTTTCTTATGAAAAAATCTCCATAACATTAACAACAAAAACCCTTTTCTCTCTAAGTAAACAAACCCCCTTATTCTATAAGCAGTAAATTAACTAAAATTTTATCTCTTTAAATTATCAATAAAAAGTTATAAAAATAAAAGAAACAGTGTAAAATTTTCTTCTAATTCTGATTACCATTAATAATTTTTCTTTATACCCTTTTAAAATTTTAAACCTACTTTACCTTTCTCCTAATCCTACCTCAAAACACAAAAATAAGTATATTCTAACGAGTAGACTAGTAATTAACCAACACTAAATCCACCACAGTCATTAATGCATTAACCAAAATATCTCAAATTCACAAACCAAAACCACTACATCTACCCAATTGCTTAACAGCTAACCAAAGAAGCATGACAAATGTTAAAGGAAAAGCATATTTCACTCACTTCTAAAGTTGGGGTTCTCTAATGGTGGTTTTTGTCTTTTATTTGTTTGGGTTTTTTTTTTCTTAGTTTCTTTTTTGTACTGTTTTAATTAAAAAAAAAAAAAATAGAAAGAGAATGTTCTCTCCAGGACTGTTTTTCTAAATTTGTGCTGCTCTGTTACTCACAAAAAAGAAAATAAATAAGATAATTCATAACATCATCACGTCTAGAGAGAAATAATGCCGGAAGATTTTCCCCTGCGTGGCTTCATGCTCATTCAAAGACCTAAAGCCAAATAAATGTCAGGCAGCACTAAATAACCCTCAGGAGCTGAGGGGTGACAGACATGCCTACACTGCCCAGAAAGCATGGGAAGAAGGGAGATGAGAGCACTTGTCAGCTCCAAAAGTCTTCCTGTAAGCCCAAGCACAGAGAGGTTTAATGATCTTGGAGTAGAGCACAGTCAGCCTCTGCCTGAAGCCTCAGGATTCAGCTTTTCTATTTTTCACATTCTGTGCTGCTTTAGTGGGTGGGTCTGAGCTTCACATTCAGGGAGGGTGAGCTCTGTGCACAGAGCAGGGAGACAAAACAATTCCTGCTCCAGCTGGGCACCAAGGACAAATGATCCCAATCTCAGCCCAAGAGCACAAACACCGTGGGCTGCAGAGAGAAAAACAAGCAGGGTGGGACTGCATGGGCTAAAGCTGGAATGGGACAATGAACTGCAAGGTGCAAATGGAGCAGAACTGATCCAAGGGAGAGAGCCCGGGAGCGCTCGTGCATTTTGGGGCCATTTTGGTTCATCTTGGGTGCAGCCCTGGCTGGGCTCTGGTGCTGCCCAAGGTGGATCCATGGAGGAGATGCTTTGAATGAATCCCTGCTTTATTCTTTAGCTCTGTCCAGCCTCTGCTCTAGCTCAGCTTCCCAAGGCATCATCCCCAGCACTCAGGCAGGGCCTGCCCTTCTCCTTGTCGCCAGAGGCACAGGGTGCCAAGGGGTGACCCCAGTCCAGAGCAGGGTTTTAGGATTAATTCTCAAGTTATCAGGCTTGATGTGGGAATCCATAAAATGACAGAGTTTTGGGGAAAGCTGCAAAAGACAGGCCTCAGAGACAGTAGAACTGTGATTAGAGCTAAGCAGCAGCCATGAGATTGGTCAGTAGAAAAATTATGTAAGAAATAGAAAAGCTAGGACAAATAGAACAATGGTCTGTGTATTAATGCTGGTCTAGAATTACTCCCTATGCTACAGAAAAGTTTATCTTAGAAGGTATTAGGAAGTTTTAAGCTTAATAATGGAGCTCTGTGCATTGTGTTTTAAGGCTTACAAGCAGGTATTGTATTTGAAATAAGTAGGCAGTGTTTTAACCAAAGGTACCTATGCTTATAGTGGTTAGATAGAACTGCTGTCAGTGTGCTTTTGCTTTGTGTGATTGGTCAAAAAACTTCTATATTGAGTTGTAACATTAAGTTCTTGCTCTGCTGCCTGGGCTGTGAGCTGCTGACCTCTTCCCATTGTCATAACCATGGAATGAGAGTGATGCTGGAAAATCAAACCGCTCAAGGCACATTCACAGCAGTCCTGTCCTGTTTGTGATTTGTACACAGACCCTAGCCAGGGGTAGATTGAGTAAAAAGCTGAGGCAAAAATTGCTGGTGAACCTCTGTTGGTGCCCTGTCCCCAGGTTTCCCTTTTCCCTCTGAGGGGTTTGGGAGTGAGCACTGAGTGAGTGTGGAGCTGGCATGGTGAGCAGTGCCAGCCTAGAAAACACACACTGAAACAGAGGGGCAGATAACACCCTACCAGTCTCATTCTTACATTTTTATTTCTCAAACTTTTCCCTTAAGGTCAGCAGGTGAATAATGTAGTACTCATTTCTGAATGAGTAGGTCAGTAACTTACTCTAGGATCTGAAGTTTCCCCCATCTATGACTTCCCAAGCCATTAAGAGTTATTGGGCTACATTTAATTTCTTTGGATATGCTCAATTGTTTAATCTGATTCGCCAGATTGGGGCATTAGACCTTTATTCTTCATTATTGTCTGGTTAGAGCAGTCTGGAAGTTGCTCTTGGCTGGGGGGAAGCAGCAATCTGCAGCTCCAGGAATGGAAATATTCCCCAGCAGGCACTGAGAGCAAGTGGGTTAAAGCTGCCACAGGTGACAAGAGGAGGCTGGAAACAGCTAATAGGTGTGCTTGATAAAACAACAGCATACCTGGAGGAAGGACATTAAAATACTGCTGGGAAGTTCTCTCTCCAAGTGTCTGCAGCTCTCCCCCCAGCTCCTGATGTTCTCATCTAATTTCCAAGTCATGCTTCTGAGGTCTTAGCATCCTTCTGCAAATGCCAAAGTCAGATTTTCTGTCTGCAGAGGAGAAAGGCACTAAATTTGAGAGTACTGCAATGTGTTTGGGTAGTACCACTGAAGCATGGATGTTACCACAAAATATAATATTATTATTATTATTACTACTACTACTATTATNGTTAACTTAAAAAATCAATAATAATTTCTGTTACCTGCAGCCCCAAATATCGAAGTATACATGTATCTATACTCATAATACCTGAGCTCATGTATACTTGGATATTGAATACTTGGATAAAAGATAATACATAATAGGAGAGGTTTTACATCTTTTCAGAAAAACATGTACAAATCCCAAGGCAAAGCAAAGTGTGAAGGCAAGAGTTCTCAAACCAGGATTTTTAAAATAGTATTCACCAGGCTTACCATTGTTATGTTTGGCATATGCAGCCTCTTGTGTCTAAAAAAAATTGAAATTCCAAGATTCTTCCCACCAAGTGCACAAATTGTTGTGCCAAGAGAGGTTTCTATCCTGTGTGTGGCTGTGACAAAGACACTCAGAGCACGTAGGTAGTTACAGCAGCAAGGCAATAACAAAGTCTATCTTCACCTTTATTTAATCACAGCATTAAGGAGCCAAGCCTGCTCAGAGGAGAACTTTCCCTGTATTAGTCAAAAGCAATAAACAGTAACAAGCATTTACTTTCTTTACAAGGCATAGACAATCTCTGAGCCAGCCACTGTTTCTGCCAGCTTACACAACAGTGTCCCAGCTAGATAATAAAAATAAACATTTTCGGGGTAAATTCCTGCAGGAGAATTAATTTCCCAATACATCAAAGACTGTATACCCAGATGACATTTCACTTTATCACTGATCAACACAAAGATATTTCCTGAAAAGCCTCCTTCCATTTTGCCTGCTCAAATTCCAAATGATGATTTTACCTACATTGCAGTATGGGGCTCTTTCCTTGTCATCCTCCCCCCCTCCATTTGACTTAGCACTGTGTATTTAAATTTAAGGGTAAAAACTAGTAAAATGACCTAGAAGAGAACTGAACTTTCCTCCTTAAATACAGACTCATTGGGCTGGACAAAGCAATAGCTAGAGGCATTTTGGTTTGGTTTTTGGGTTTATCATTACACTTGTGACGATTTCCACAGTTTGCTTTGGCAGTTTGATTCAAAGAGCCCAGCTGAGGAGAGGGAGCCTCCTTCCTGCTGTTCTGGAGCAATAGAAATAAAAATATTTCCTTCAATTATCAGCACCATCTTGGGAGATAAGACTAAGACACTTCATCCCTTCCTTGCACCAGTCATTATGTTTTCTCAAGGCAGCTTATGTCACCTGCCACCTCTAGGAAAGATGGATCCACAGCAGCAAGAAGCAAACCCAACCCTAGGCCACAGCTGCATTTTCAGCATAAAACCATTTTGAATATTTAAGCCAATTTTTTGGATGAGTTTAATTAATAACATCCAAACCAAAATAATTTATGCCTAGCTCTTGTGAGGTCCTTGAGCAATCAAGAAAATTAGTGATATTCTGTGTTGAACTGTGGATTTGATCTGCAAGTAAGCTAAAGAATAACTAAAAGGGAACTCATCAAATACTGTTTTTTCCTGCTGCATGGATCTCCCTTCCACAAAATCACAACCTTCTACACAAAGCTGCTTAGCAGGAATAATTTATGATTTATATTACATTACCAGTTCGTTAGCTTGCTTCAACCACAGCACAGTTTTATTGTGCAGGGCAGTGCACAAATATATAGAAATGACACAAATATATAAAAATGGCATTCCTGGAGCTGTGTGTGACACAGACTATCAGGCACAGGGTACACATGGAAGTGGGATTACATCCAGGTGAAAGCACAGGGGCTGAATAGAGAGGGAACTTCACTCACATAAATTAAGGCACCAAAAATTAGTGGATTTCCTTCCTTGAGGTGGGGCAGGAGGGGTGGGGAAGTGCAGTGAAGGGCATTTTGTTTTCATTCTTAGGTTGAATCCAATGAACCATGGATCAGACCAAACATTCAGTTTTATATATTCCCATTTGGATCAGAGCCTGGGATTATCCATGCAGTATAAATTTCCACTCAGAAACACAGGACTCTATTACACCACCCAGCAATGGAAAACATTTTCTGTGTCCACCTTCATTCCACACATATAAACAAAAACATACAAAATGTAGTTATCCAATTGAAAAAATTGTTTTTGATGATGAATGTATTTATTTGGTGTTTGATGCTTGCTAATGAATATATTAATGTTGCCCCTTAGGCATAGCTTAGAAATTCTGGCCATTTGTTGCTTGCATTCCATAAGTGTGTCACACATTGAATACTGTGTAACCATCTAATAAACCTCTTAGGCTAATACACAAGACTAATAAATAATTTTCTGTGCTTATACTTAGAATATAATAAAATATACTGTTGTATAAAAAGAAATATTTTTATGTGTTCTGTAGTTTTAAAAATAATCTTTTCCTGTTATTTTTTAT
>WBNQ01000884.1:0-11444 GCA_013401375.1 Spizella passerina | reverse complement strand
CCATTTTCCCCTGCAGAAATTGTATTGTTCTTAACATGACAGGTGTTTTGTGCTTCTCACCTGTTAGTTTGTTTTTATGTCTGTTATTTTGTTATCCGCAATGTCCCAGTAGTTCCACCCACAATGGTGCTGTTGTTTCTGTGTTTCTGTTTCCCTTTCTTTGATTTGTAGTACATAAATCACCCCTTTCTAGAGTTTTGGACTGGTTGTCCAGTGTACTACTGGGGAGATAAAAAACCAAAGAGAGGTTTTAATGGCAACTGAGTAATTAATTAATAGCTGCAGTTTCCCACTCATCCTCATGACCTGTCACAGGGTAGATGGAGCTCTTAATCTTCAGCTGCACATTTTTGTCATCTCTGTCATCCCTGTGTCTCTGGGGAACTTTCACTGAGACTTGAGGAGCTGCAAAGCCTGAGTGATGTCCTACAGCCAAGCCAGCCCTGTTCCTTGTTCTCCTGTTTAGGAATGCAAACAGTAAAACGTTTTCTTCAAGGAGCAGAAAATGAAAACAATTAAAAGCTTCAGGCGTGTGCCACAGCTCCATGGCACAATAAAGCACAAAGGACAGATTAGGAGTTTTGCAGGATGTCTAAGACATAATTAAGACAGATGGCAGCCTCAGACACAGAAGCTGTACAGTGGTAGAGAAGTGTTTTGTGTGCTAATCTTTGATATGAGGGGCTGAAGAGAATAGTTTTAAAGCAATTATTGCCATAATGAGCAGCAGTCTTGGACCATTGTTTTCTTCTTCTGTTATCTGTCCTGCCTCCAACTCTGCAAAACAGAAAACAAACATGAAATGCACCTTCAGAACAAGGTCAGGTTTACCAAAGACAGACCAAAAGCAGAAGGTACCTCATCACTCACATCCGTAAGACACCTTGTTTTCATGGTGTGTCTCTGAATTCATAAAACCTTTTGCAGAGTGTAGAGAGTGTGTGCTGGTAGGCACCACTTTTGTGTAATAAATCCCAGAAAAGCACTTGGAAACAAATTAACCAGGGCCACTCTCCTGATATTATGTCCAAATAACCCAGTCAAACTACCCTGCTCCTTTGTAACAGGCAGGGGCTAAACCTGCAGTAAAACACTTCAAATCCTGCCCTTTTCTTCTTGAAGTTGGGGCTTTTTTTGGTACCAGGTGGTTTGACAGGCTACCTGTGAGCTCATCTGTCCTGTCAGACATCGCTCCCCAGTTCACCCTGCTCCCCTTTCTGAGGAGACAAGGAACAGATGTTCAAGCAGCAGAGTTGTCTGAGCCACCTCACTCCTTCATTTGTCTGCCAAATCCTACTCAGGGAGCAGACTGTGTCAGCTTCCCTGTCTTCCAGCACCACAGAGGGACAATGAGGCCAGCTCACCTGTTTTTCCTCCAGGACCCTTCCTTCCGTCCAATCTCCTTCCTTTTTTTCCAACTTAATTACCCTTTTCTCTACATCTGCTAGGTTTAGTCCTGGTATTTCTTCTCTGACACAGCAGCCTGACTCAACTCCACCTTCTCTTCTTCCCTGTGGCAAAAATCTCCCAGCCTTCTTGCATTTCTAGGTGCAGGGAACACACACGCAGCCCTGCAGCTGTGAGTGCCAGGAAATGGGGCTGGAGGCTCCTTGCAGCCATGGAGCAGGTGTGTGCAGAGGAGGAGCAGATTGCAGAAGGCAGAGGCATCTTTGAAGGCACCTCTGTTACCAGAATTACTCCATTTCCAGATTTCAGGTCAACTTCCTTCTGTACTGTTTCACAGAAGTGACCCAGGGACAGTGTCTGAGCTCACCAGAGAGAATGAGGGTGTTTGTCCCAAATCACAGAACCTGAAGAGTAAGGATTCTCTCTGTTGTTAGGAGCAAGATGCTCCATCTAGGCCTGGCATAAAGCCAGGCTTTTGTACTGAGTTCTGTCTTGCAGAATCCTCTGAAAATTATCAGGAAAAAACAACTTCACATGCTTCTCTACTGGCAGCCTTGGGTTTTAAACCATCCCATTTTTGTCTTCCTCTGTCCCAGCTAGGCATCCTGTTCTAACTTGAAAATTTCATTAGTCTTGAGCACTTCTCCATCTCACAACTCCAGAAGCTGCAGGTTTTCCTATCTCTGCTGAGTTCTCACCATGGCAGGGTGAAGATGTGTGTGCCAGCAAGCTGGGAGAACAGAACTGCAAAAACATATTTGTTCATTTGTTGGACAAACATTTCAGGAAAGCTTACAATGAGTCTTCACATCAAAAGCTGTCCTATGCATGTTCTTTGGGACCACTTTTATAGAATGAATGTAAAAGTCACAGCCAGTAAGTACAAATTATTTTGCAAAAGGAGGTCTGCAGGCTTTTAGGAGCACACCTGCACATACATCCTCTTTATTCATGTGCACCATATCCATAAGCTCTCTGAATCTGGCCCATACTCCTTTCTCAGAAAGGAAAAAGAAATTGTTATATGGTATTTGTGTGTATAAGCTTATTTTCTGTTATATCATATATGTGTGTATAAGCTTATTTTCTGTAAATACTCAGCCACAAGAATAACAAAAACATGGATCTTCCATGTTGATTTGTGTTATACAGGGAGTATCTCTGTTTAAAATAGTGAACTGTTTTGGTTTTGCCATTTTGCTTGCTGTATGTGAAGTCCTAAGCCTTTCATTTTAGGGAAATAAAAGCTGGTTTAGTGCTCTCTATATCTGAGAGGATTAAAGGACATCTCAAACATGAAGAGGTAGCCTTTATGGATTCCCTAAATATGTACTGCTGAAAATGGAGTAGATGAAGGAATATGATTTAGATACTCAGGAGCTGATTCCAGTGCAAGCCTTAGCGCAGACAAGGCTCTGCACAAGCACTTCAAAACAGAAATCACAGTGATAGTTTAGGTGCATTTGTATTTGCAGGACAGAAATGAAAAAGTTCAATCTGACTGCGTGCCAAGAAAAATGCACTGTTTGGCTGCACTGAGACTGAGCTGGGCTTTGCTTTGGTAGACTAAAATTCCTGCCCATGTGACAATTTGTTCTGTACCAGTGGTGCTTTTATTTAAAGGATAATCACCAATCCTTTATTTAAAGGATAATCACCAAACCTCTTCCTGCCTTGCTGTTGAAATGGACTGAGTGTGTTTTTATTTTAAATAGCCTTGTTTGCCTACAGCTGAGCTAAAAGGCAGAGTGTGATGCAGTGCCCTAAGCACAGGTTATTTTAGACAGCACAGGGAATCTGAGACATCTGCATGGCAGTGGCACAGATGAGATGTTGCCTCCAGGGGACCCATGCCCTTCCAAGACAGCAGCTGGGGGAAGTGGATTTCCCAGGATATCTAAAATGGCATGGGCTATTGACATTTAAGCAGGTGAATCCCATCCTGTGGAATCTTGGGCTTACTCTGATGGAAATAGGGGGGAATATGTTTATCCACTGCCACGTGTGCAGTGTTCCTCAGTTTGTGAAAGGTTCAGGGTAAGAACACAGCAGCCTCTGTGTGCTCAGGTTTGTCTTCCACCAGGCATTGCAATACCAGCTTGTATTTCCTTCAAATCTAAAAAGTAATTATTTGTTTCTACTAGTCTACAGTGAAAAAAAAATGTAATTTCTGACTTCTCCAGAGAGTGTTGATGATAAACTTCTCATATTGCTTCCCTTTCATGTCTAGGCATTTCTGATAGAAACACCACTCATTCTTTAAGGATTTTCAAATCCTCAGATGTTCAGAGGTTTTGTGCAACTGGAAAAAATATCACCTACTGATTTTTGAAAACCATTAGGTGATATTGTTAGTCTACAGTGTACATAGGAAAAGAGGACCTGGAAAAATCATTGCTTCATGAAAGGTCCCTCATCCCCAAAAGAGGCATGTGCTGCAGTAGCAATACTGTAATGCCTTATATATGTTTATTGTTATACATCATATATATCATATTATAGATTATATAGTTTATATATATATCAGATTATAGCAATACTATATTGTATATATACATATATAGCCTTATATATGACTATTATTATTACATGTCATATTTATCATATTATATATAGATATTTGAAGGAGTCAAAGTTTCTATAGGAATTATTGTTTTTCTTAAATAATTCCCTTAAATATCAGTGCTTCATATAATTTCTTGTTTTTTGTGATGTGACATATTCATATGTCACATATTAATTTGTGTGATGGGCCTTGGAAGTCAAGAGCTTCTCTGATTTCTGTCCTGTGAAAAGAGGCATTAAGTTTTTAGGTAGGGGAAGCTGCATTAAGATTCAGACATTTAGAAGGAATTTAAGGTTTGAGATGTTCTCGAGGGTGAAGCTGTGAGGAGGGAGAGTTCGCACAAAAGCAAAGAGCAGTTCCCCAGTCCTTCAGGCAGAGGGAAATCCCAGGATCTTACAGCAGTACAGAGCTGGTGGTTCATCTACACTTACAAAAATAAATCACACATTGTACAGAACCTCTGGCCTGCATAAGGAAAAAATCTCCCAAATGATCAATTTGATTTAAAAAAAACCCTAAACTCCCCAGCTTTCCTGACCCAAATAAATGTGTAATTAGAGAAGACTTCATGGTGATTATTATTAAAAAGATATGGGTTTGGCTTTATTTCTGATTTTATGTTGGCAGTAACTCCAGTTCCAAAGCTTTTGCAGGCTTCAGAAGAACTAAAAGCTGAGTTTTGCTTTAGACCAGCAATTGCCAGTAAAGACGGGAATAAAATGGGCTCATTTCTCTCTTTTTAGCAGTATAGCCAATTTCAGAAATGTCTCCTCAGCTTAAAATAGTGAAAGTTTCTAGAACTGATGGTGCATCTGAGACTAAAACAGTCTTTAAATGCACCTCCTGAAAGCTGAAAGATGTGTTTGCTTGTATAAATGAACTGGCAGGAGAAAAAAAACAATTTAGGAATATATATTTAACACTGGCCTTCAAAAATGCAACTTCTTTTCACTTTGTTAACTTTTCTTGCAGAAATAAAAAGCAATACAGGCATTGAACTATGTATGACAATAAGAAATGACAGTTTTCTGTGTTTTCAACACATTTGGAATCTCATTATTATCAAATGGAACTTGAGTCTCATTGCCTAGAAGCAATAACAATTTTTTTCATTCTTTGCTGCCCAAAGTGACCAAATGTAGATTAGTCTGGAGTTTCTTGTTCCTGCTAGAACTNCTTCCCCTTCCATCCAAGTTTCTGTAGGGAATTTTATTTTTTCTAAGGTAACACCTCTTTCTTTTAATACCCTTTTACATAAATAAGCCAAAGACTTAACTAAACTATAAAAATATTTATAAATATTTTTCAGCTGTGAAAAAAGGTAACACATAGATATTTAATGGGACAACTCTCATCACTGTTACTCTTGAGCTCTGCAGATCTTTTAAGCCATTTAAATTGTTTCATCAATGGCTTCTCAAATGGACTTGGAGGTGGTGAGAAATGATGGCAACAAGGCTGATTGTCATTTCACTGAGAGGAATGCTCACATTCAGCACCTCATCCCAAAATATTTGACTCCTGTAGAGCTGCAGCATTTCTTGGAAGTTTTACTAGGAGTTGTTCTTGGCAGGCTGGACATATCCTCATTTCTTAGCAAGGACAACCAGAGTGGAATGTAGCTAATATCTCAAATATAGCTCTCAGCAATGAGCACTGAAAACATATCTGCAGAGATGCCTCCATAACAAGCTTGCAGTTGTCTTCTCCAGTGGGTGCATTTTATATTGCATGGGTACATTTCCAGTTCAAAACTGTTAATTTTCCAGGATAGCTGCTGTTTTCCTGGTGTGTAAAACTGCTTCTTGTTGAAATCTCAGCAAGGCAGAGCAGAAAGCCAAATAAAAATATACGTGCCACTGCTGGTTACCATGAACAGTGCAATGAATCTTTCTGCCTTGTTAAGGATTCAAAGGTTTTCAAAGGGTTTCTCAGAAAACTCTCAGTGCTGCTACTGTGAGCAGCAAAGCAAACATGGAAGTAAAAAGACAAAAATATTTGCAGAAGGAAAATCCATGCAAAGAAGAAGAAATAGTAGTAATACATTATACATTACTAATGCATAATTCAGATTTCAGAGATTAATCTCAAGGCTGCAGTTACTATGATACTGAGAAGCTCCCAAGCCTTGCAGTTAACAGAATTAGGCAAGGGAGATCAGAGTGTTGAGGCAACAAGCAACAAATAGGGAAGATCTTAGGAAAGGCAAAAAATCCCATGAGATACAGCAGAGCAATACAAGACTAATTGAGCCCTATTGAAGGGTGCTGAATCATAGAATCACAGAATGGTTTGGACTGGAAGAAACCTTAAAAATTATCCAATTCCAACCCCCTGCCATGGGCAGGGACACCTTCCACCAGACCAGGTGGCCCCATCCAACCTGGTGTCACAGGTAGAGATTTTTTCTGACATCCAGTCTAAACCTTCAATTTGAAGCCATTCTCCTTTGTCCTGTCACTCCATGCTGTTGGAAACAGACTCTTTTCATCTGAACCTATGGGGCAGTATGAGCTGGTAGCACATTTAGGCAGAAAAGGTATCCATGTGGAGTAAAATTAAAATTGCAGCTCTTACTTTTAATACCCCAGTGTGACCTCATTAGATGCTTTAAGGTCACACGCATGCTGCCAGCTCTGGAAATTGCATTGCTTGTTTAAAGTAAAGAATGACAGTAAAAAAAAAAAATTACAAAAGAAAGAAAGAAATAAAAAGCTGTTTTTTTGTCCTTTTATGCTGCCATAATGGTTCTTGTGCTGCAGGAGGTGTTGAAGGAGGAGCTCAGCAGACTGCAGCAGTTCTTCCAGGAGGTGAAGCTCTGCCGGCTGCCCCTGAACCCCGCGCTGGTTGTGCAAGGCATAGAGGCAGATGTAAGTGGGATCCATTTCACCTTCAATTTTGTCTAAAGGGGGGAAGGAGAGAATGCCTGCATGGAAATTATCATAGTGATACGGAAAATAAATCATCTGGTTGATTCACACCCAGCCTAATCTCCTTCAAACCTTTTCTGAGGCAGCGGTGACAGGAGGGGTGGGTTGGGTGGTGCATGAGTGTCACACCAGCCAGAGATTTAACCTCTGAGCAGCCCATCCCCAGCTCAGCTGCCCTGCTGTGGTGTTGGCATTGGCAAGGACACCTGGGAGCTGGGACCTGGTTCCCACTGTGGGAATCCATGAAGTCAGAGGGTTTTGGGAAAGATGCAAAAGGCAGGCCTGAGAGACAGCAGAACTGTGATTGGAGCTAAGCAGTAGCCATGAGATTGGTCAGCAGAAAAATTATGTAAAAAGTAGAAAAGTAAGGACAAATGGAACAATGTTCTCTGTATTAACACTTGTCTAGAATAACTCCCTGAGCTACAGAAAAGTTTATCTAGTGAGATATTAGGAAATTTTAAACTTAATAATGGAGCTCTGTGCATTGTATCTTAAGGCTTACAAGCAGGTGTTGTATTGAAAATAAGCAAGCATTGCTTAACCAAAGGTACGTGTGCTTATAGTGGTTGGATGGAATTACTGTCAATGTGCTTTTGCTTTGTGTGAGTGGTCAAAAAACCTATAAAGTAAGTTGTAACATGAAGTTCTTGGTCTGCTGCCTGGGATGTGAGCTGATGGCATCTTCCCATTGTCATAACCATGGAACAAGGCTGATGCTGGAAAATAAAACAGCTCAAGGCACGTTCCTAGCAGCCCTGTCCTGTTTGTGATTTGTACATAAACCCTGGCTGGTGATAATAGAACCATGGTCTGTGTATTAACACTTGTCTAGAATAACTCCCTAAGCTACAGAAAAGTGTATCTAGCAAGGAAGTTCTAAGCTTAATAATGGAGCTCTGTGCATTGTGTTTTAAGGCTTACAAGTAGGTATTGTATTTGAAATAAGCATGGTTTTAAACAAAGGTGTGTGTGCTTATAGTGGTTGGATAGAACTACTGTCAACGTGCTTTTGCTTTGTGTGAGTGGTCAAAAAACTTTTAAAATGAGTTGTAACATTAAGTTCTTGGTCTGCTGCCTGGGATGTGAGCTGATGGCATCTTCCCATTGTCATAACCATGGAATGAGGCTGATGCTGGAAAATAAAACAGCTCAAGGCACGTTCCTAGCAGCCCTGTCCCGTTTGTGATTTGTACATAAACCCTGGCCAGCCATACCCACCAGGCAGCCCTTGGTGTTTTTCTCATCCAAGACTCTCCCATGTCAGGTGTGGGAGCAGCAAAAAGTCTGGAGCCAGTGTCTGTTTGCTGAGCTGACTGAGAATTGCTAAAATGTTAAATATTCATACTAACTTACATGTCTCTATGACCCCTATTATTAAATATGACTTAAGGATAAAGGAAACAGCAATGCTGTTCAGTGTTACTTGACTTGACTTTGACTGCTGTACTAAGATTCAGTTATTCATTGTTCAGAAATATTTTCATAAACAACAAAGAGCCAGGAGTTAGCTGATTCATTCTGGAGAAGGAAAATGTATCCAGCATGAAGAAAAATAAAAACCTGAACAGCCATATATATTACCAGTTATAACTGCCTAATTACAGCAATTTGTGCTCTATTTTTTTCTCTGGCTCATTATCCATAGTAGACCTGATTCTAAGAGGTGCTGATCCCTTCAATTGCCTCTGACCTGTGTTTCTCCAAGTAATTGCTATTCAGCCTTGATCTGGCTGAGAACTGAGGTCTTCCAGCACCCCACAGGCTTGGGCAAATTGTGTGTGATACAAGTCAGAAGGATGTGAAGCCTGCTGCTGTTCCCTGCTTTCAGGCTTTTGGAAATAATGACTAATGGAAAGATATCTCACCATAAAGTCATGCTATTTATACTGCACCAGCTTGGCTGGACAGATACAAAATTGTTTAAATCTAATATCTGAAGAGGTCTTTTTGTTTTTTGGGTTTTTCTCATTTTTCTTATATCATTATAGGCCATTATCTTTCTATAAATACATGTCGTTTCTTGATTGGACTGTACGTCAGTATAATCATGCAAATGAGAACTTTTAAGTGCTTATAATTACCTAAATTTAATTCATTTTGGTGTCATCTATTGATTTTACCAGTAGCAAGCCCTGCTCACAGCCCCATCAGAGTCACATCATCCTACAGGAACATTTCAAGCGAACATTTCTGAGACATTTCAACTGGCAAAATTCCGACTGAAATGGAATCAGAATTTCATTACTGATAATGGCTCTGGCCCATCCCAGAGGTCTGCTGTGGCTGAGACAATATTTGCCTGCTGGTGCCATGCTTTGAGATGTTCAGATGAAAAGCTGCAGACAGCTGTGTCTGGTGGAGCTCAAATTGAGCCTCCCTTGCACTGCACACTGTAAGGACAGCAGCAGCTCTTGTGTGGTGCTCATTATTTCCACAAACCAGGCCATTAATTTACCATTGTCTCTAGCTGGTTTTGAGGGGTTTCCCCACCACCTTTCTTTGGATGTTTTTAATGAGGGTGATAATTCCACCCCAAACTCTCACAGGATTTGCAGTGCTTGGCTCGTTAATGCTTTTTGAAGCCCTTTGACATCTTCAGGTGGAAGGAGCTGTAGAGCATGAAAGTCAGAGTTTGTGCTTAATTAAGATAAATCCCACATAAAATAGAGCATGATTTTCAGAATTTGCAGCATCCTCAGCCAGGGTGAGGTAATCAAAGAAACTGGCAGGCTCTTTTCTTCCATGTCTGATTGGGCAAGGCTGGGGTTTTTTTCAGAAAACAATGGGACCAAAGGCTTTTCAATGCTTTAAAACTCATTAGATCAATCTTATATAATTCATCCATCCAGTTCCAGGCAAAGCTTATTGTTGATTGGCCTGGGTGAAAATGAAAAAACAATTAGCACATAAAATATTATCTGTTCATGTGGTCTGATATTTAAGTGAAGCAGATTGTCTGGGGACTAGAATTTCTTGTTTTTCAGACCCAATGAAACAGTCAATAATATCAAGAATTATTTATTTTTGCTCCCACTGCTACTGAGCAGTGTTTAAAGCTGGAATCTTTTTCAGAGGTATTGTATTAGCCTGNAATATAAAGTTCATATTTTAAACCTAGTTTATTAACTAGGGAAGGTCTCAGAGACGAGATAGATCAGAATGACTGAACCCTCAGCCTCATCCATATGTCTCTAAAAAATCAAAATACTGGAGTGTTAGAGGCTCCATTTGCCACACAAACCTAATTCTGCCTCTGTGGGGGAATGGGCTGAGGAAGATGGAGCTGGAGGAGGCAGCAGAGGAGCTCTGTCTGATTGGAGTTACTTGGAGGAACTGACTCAAAATAAACTCTGCTTTATTTTGCAGTTGTCACCTAGAAAAGCTTCAGAGTTCAGAACAGCATGTCCACAAAAGACAATTTTAAAGTTAGCTCTCATTTGAAAGAGCAAAAGTCTTCCCTAAAAGTGGATTTTGGTTTTAGAGAAGACCACAAGTTCATAAAATGGCTGATGGGTAAAAAATGGTTGGTTGCCAATAGCATTATTCTTAGGTATTTTGCAGAATCATTTTCCAAACGAGAAATCTAAAAAATTGATATAAATAATTTTTTTAAAACCCAGATTCTATGCTGCCTTGAATTAACTTGCCCTTTAGAGCAGCTGTGATTCTCAGAAATAGAAGTGAGTTTTCCAGGCCTGCCAAGGGGAGAAATTAGCAATTTTAAGTTTTTCTGAACATTTAGAAACCTGTTTCATGTGCTGTTTCATCTGAGAATCAATATTAAGTAGCAGGTTCCTACCTACTTGAGCAAACACCTGCTCATGGGGTTTTTAAACAATTGCATTGGTTCTTCTCAAACAATTTTTTTCCTACCTAGTAATATTAAGCAAGCAGCTCATTGTCCAGTTGATGTAAAAGTATTTTAGCTGCTGTCACCTTCTCCTGTCAGCAAAACATTGTGCTAAAATACCTTTTGCTTGTACTATAGTTGCATTGCTTATTCATGACAGATAACTCATACATAAATGATAAGCACAGTAAATGATAAGGGTATCTTACTAAATTGTCTTCCCACTGTGTATGTGAGGAAAGGTAAGTGGAGAGAATAAGATATTTTTACATTTTTAGATGCTAAGAAGAATTAATTGGAGTCTTTTGTTGAGAGAAAAATAGATTCGGATATTTTGTCTTTTTAAGATGAGTTTGTCTCCTCAAGTGCTTTCCTGGGAGTAAATGTCTGTAGATTGGAATACTTGTGTAAAAAGAATGTAATGAAGGGATAAGGCACTTAAAATACCAATAAAAATTATGTATTTTACATAGAGTGGGACAGGGGGAAAGAGAAAACCAGGGCTGTTGTTTTTGCAGGCCATTTACTCAGCCATGGTTGAAAATAATCTCTTCATTAATTCTTGTGGCTACAATTAAAGCCCCATTTCCTTGAGATTATTGTTTGACTAACTCCACGGGGAGAGGGGTCATCACTGCTTGGAACTGAATATGAATCACATTATGGATTAAATGTAAATTTGTGATAA
>WBNQ01000883.1:2512-17057 GCA_013401375.1 Spizella passerina | reverse complement strand
AATTCAGCATCCCCTCAAACGGAGTTTTGAGGAGGCTCGCTGTCTTAGTCTGTCCTTGAAACTGCGATGTTAAGGCTGGTAATAAAATTTCAAACCTTCAGTGTCCTCAGTTACTTGCCCCAGAGCACCCCTTACATTTCACTGCTTCATCCTCAGTCCCCTAGTCCTGATGCTGGAGGCTGGCAAAAGTAGAAGTCAGTACCTTTCCTGTCCCCATGTTGAACAGGTTGGCTCTGACGCATTTACTTACCTGATGGAAACCACATGGACTCATTCTGTGTTAGCATAACCAAATAGAATCTGCCACCTCCACTCTACAGCTAAGATCCCTTAAACTTGGACTGGTATTTCAGCTCCATTTTAACACCTGGATGTGGCCTTGTAAGAACAACTTTACTATGTGTCAGCCAAGAGATACATTATTCCCTGCCTTCTTAGACACACTCAACAGATATAAAATTACCTAGAGATTGCATAATTTAATGTATTAAAACACGTAACAGGGAGGTACACACAAAAGAGGTACTTCAACAACTATCCACATTTTTCTTCTAGCGCCATATCTGAACACAGCTCCCTAAACTTTGTTGTAGACACCAATTTCATTGTTCCTGTCTGCTTCTGGTTTCTTATGAGAATGACAAGAACTGCTTGATCCTAAAATCAGGTTCTGAGATCACATCCATGAGAAAGAAAATGAGGTACTGCAAGTTAGAGGATGTTTCTGTAGATTCTTTGCCAAGATGCATCCTAGTGCTTTTCAAAAAGACTGGTTTAACTTATCAAATGCCCTAACCATTCAATGATGTCGATTACAGGCTGCCTCACTGTTAGAGGATGATCTTGCTGCTGCTGAATACTCAAGATTATAAAGTTTGCAGAAATGTGAGCAAAAACTTCAGTTATAGCTTTCTACAAAAGAACTACAGCCACAGTTGCTTTCCAGGTACTCCCTTTTGTCATCACAAGCTTCCTCTTCACAGCCTGCATCCCGCACCCAGCATCAGATGTGGCGTTTACGTGTAACTGAAAAAGGCTTGGATAATCTCAGAGGAAGGTGGGCTCCTGCAAACTGTTCCTTGTTATTTCCAGGGTTCCTGGGGTTTTTTTCTTACATGATAGGGACCATAAAAACTGTCACATTATACAGGAGCAGAGGGGAGATGGGCTTTTCTTCTCCCTAGAGTCACCATGTGACAACAGCCACAATGATTCTTTAGCTAGGCTTTTGCCCTAGCAGGGAGGTAATGAGTAAATGGTAGTAACAGAGAAGTTTTGAATATATTCTCAGCAGCCTTGCAAGGACTCCTAGCACCAGCCCTTTCCTCTTTTCCAAAAGAAGTTGCCATGCTGTACCTCCTGTATTCAATTCAAAGCTCATATCAGCATGCTGGGCTCAGACACACCTATGTGATACCATTTAAAGGTCTGGTAGGGGATGGATTTGGTGTTTACTCAGCTTCTACAGCCTGGTGAAGGAAGATGCCAGGTGCAGAAGCAAACTGTATAACTTTCTTAGACAACAAGGAGATGAATCCAGGTCACTTTCCAGACTTCCATCAGACAGGGATGGGAGTTTAATTGTTTAATGCTAATGTAACTGTTTAGATGTTACAAGCATGACTAAGACATGAGCACTAGTTTGCTTATGGGATGCTAAACGGCTGCTAAACAAACCCCAGCTGTGTATTTCCAACAACAGCACTTCTGCGTTCCTCAACACCTTCTACGCAGGGGTGGTGATGATGAAACACTCTACCAGGAAACAATTAAAGAGATGATACATTTTGTAAGCCAGCTTCAGGTACATTTTCACCCCCTTGCTCCTTACACAACATGATCAACCATGCATTACATCATTAGGAAAGTGATGCCACAAGCCAAAGCACAGCATTTTCTGTTCAGTGACTGTATGCATCTAGGTGAGCTGGGACCAAGCACTGGCACAATTCCATTAGATCTAGTAAAACCATTTCATGCGGAAAACCAACCATAGGGGCTGCCCCATATTCCTATCCCGTGCAAGAGCTCCAGTCCTAGCATATCCATGTGAGAGCATGGAGGGTGGAAAGTTGCAGCTTGTCCCTCAAAATAGAAGTGGGTCTATTTATGGGTCTGGAGAGAAAAAGTATGTTTCATTGCTTACCATGTGTTCTAACACAGAAATTCAGAACTGGGCAATGGAGCTCAAGATGTAACTGTAGTCAAAGAGGCCACTAAATGCCCCTACAACAAAGAGGTGGCATTGTGGGGTTTTGCCTACACAGGGAAATACACAGTATGCCACCTTCTGCTTTTGGTTTTCCCAGTTATGGTAACTTCACCCACAGCAGTTAATAAGCACTTCTGCTGGAAGCTAGAGCCCTTATCCAACATGCTTTGCTGAAACTTTGCATTGCCAAGGCTGGCACCTACACAGGGGCTGCCCTGAGGTAAGCCCCCTCAGGCAGAGCAGGTAAAGAAGATGCAGCTCTCTCTTGGTGAGATCAAAGTCCTGTAAGCTCCAAGGACGCAGAACAGAGACAGAGATTCCGCCCTCCAGCACTCTCCAAGGGCCATTTTCTTCACTCATCTTTGGCACACCAAAACCAAAGAATCACAGAATGATGGAATATTCTGAGTTGGAAGGGTGCCACAAGGACCATCAAGTCCAAGTCTTAATTGAATGGCCTGTATCAAAGCTTACCACTGCAGATCACAGTGACAGATACAAGGGGAGAGACAATGTGTGGGGTTATAGGATGTCAGATCCCAGAAGCTTGCTGCTTCTGGAACAGATAAAGAAAGTAGAAACAGAGAGATACCTCTTGCAGGGTTGTTCAGTCATTGCAATTTTCAGTCCCTGCACAAGCTTCACTTTGTGGAAATACACCCTTGTGGTCTGGTCAAGCTGCATGCAGCTCCGTTGCCTGAGAGGCCACAGAAAACCAGAGCCTCAGTGTGAGTTGCAGAAGGCATCAAGATGAGTTCTTGCTATGCACTGCACTGCTTCATCTGTGCTCACATGAGCTTCTCCAAATGCAGTTCAATAGATGCCACAAGGTCAACTCCTGACTGCGATGCTGGCAAGCAATTTTCACTCACCTTCTACAGCTTATATCCCTTCAAAGCCCTGATAGTGCTACAATTATTGAAAACTTTTGGCAAACTTTGACAAAATTCTCAATTTGGCACAAGTTAGAATAGATAATGATGAAAGTCAGCAGCAGTTCACTTTCTGGACCACAGCAAGTTAATCAAAAGATTTACATAGAAGCCCATGTGTTGGGATCTTTAGCTTGTCAGAGTGACACCAAGAAGAGTTCAAAAGTCTCTTCTCCCAGACCAGTGCTTGAAGAAGGAGTCAGTTCTCTTCATTTCTTGGTCTCAAGATTGTTTATTGTATCTTATCTATAAANAAGGTTGTTAATTTGCTCCACGGGTCACAATCAAAACCACAGGTGTTTTGGGCTCCATGCCAGGGGAGCTTCTGAGCCCCCTGGCAGGGGTCTTGGCCATTCTGGACAGCCAGAGGGATGTTCTGGGTTCCCACACCCATGCAGAGCCACTAAATCACAGGAACTCTTACCTCTGCAAGCCAAAAAACCACAACGAGTTTGTGAGCTCAACCCCCTGACACCTGTCCAAACTCACTTCCCCAGCAATCTGTCATAGACTTTGCATTAGCTGTTTTCAAATTGCAGCTCCTCCTGTAGTATAATCCAATATCAATCGTTATTTCACTGATGTTTTAGATCATGGTATTTGCTCCTTCAGCATTTAGTTATGGACTTTTCTCTCCTTTCAGATATGTACCTAGAGAGTGTAATAACAGACGCTTATTGGAATTTCTTCTCCAATAATTGGACGTTTCTTCTCCAGGAAGAAGGCAGGAATTTTAGTTCCTACACTCATCTTCTGAGCTCAGGCCTTAGAAACGCCTTCATCTCACTGTGGTTTTAGGTTTAAAGATAGCAAAAGCTCCAGTGCTTGCTAATCTGGTCTGGAAGACATACCTCAGCATACACTCTTCACTATTAAAAACTTGTGCTCAGCATCTGAGGAAGAGAACAGAAGGGCCCCTGATGATCCACGAGCCTGTTCCAGCTGACACTGGAGTACAGCTTAACTCCCACTGCACACAGCTGTCTGACTGGGGAGCCATGCCCCAACACTAGAAGAAAAGGACAGAAATGTTTTCTACCCACAGTCGACTCATATCCTCAGCTACAGGAGGGCCCTTCCACATCTTCTTTAACAATGAGGCTTGCACCAGGGCCAGGGCACTGCCACTCAAACTATCTGACTAATACTGATGTTGGGAATCGTTCTGGCTCCACTTTCAGCTCTCTTGCCCTTTGCTTTAATCTTCTTCTAGCTGACATTTTAATTCTCCTGCACCAGCCAGAGACTGCTTGGTCCCTTCTCCATTAACTGAGATTTAATCTTCATTAAAGGCGGCTGAAAGGAAGTATGGAGAGGGACTTTTCACCAGGCATATAGTGGTAGAACCACTGGGAATGGCCTTAAATTAAGGGAGGGTAGATTTAGATTACATATTAGGAAATTGACTATAAGGTTGGCGAGGCACAGGAACAGGTTGCACAGAGAGGTTATGGACTCTCCATGTCTACAGGTGTCCAAGGTCAGGCTGGATGAACAACTTGGTCTAATGGAAGGTGTCTCTGCTCATGGCAGAGGGATGGAACTTAAAGAGGTGATCTTTAATGTCCCTTCTAACCTACACCATTCTGTGATTCTATGATCATGATCTTATGACAACTGCAGGCCTGCATGGGCATTCCTGTAATCAAAACAGGTTACAGCTGTTCTCATCCTGATTCCATATTTTAGTTTTTATGTTGTCCTTTCTGATATTCTTGTAGACCCTTAGCTGACAGGTAAAGGTTTACAGGTGTCCCCACCCTCTTCCTCCCAGAATCAGACCAAGTTCTTTTGTTTTTCTCCTGCACTCATTCTCCTTACAACTCCATCTTTTCCTGGTTCAGTTCTTCCACCCTACTGCCTTCACTGTTCCCACTCCCACACACTTTCCAGGACCAATTTCACCTGCAGGATCTGGTTTCCCTCCACCCATTTGAAGGGAGTCCAGTGTTTGTCCATCCTCCCATTTCTGCAGGAGGTAGGCTGTGAGACACCAGCTCTCTGTCTGCAGTGGTAGCAAGGTGGTGCCTGAAGGCAGGACTGCACACAGGCTCTACACTTTGGTAAGCAACAGCTGTGAGCTGTCTCGTATGCTGAAAACAGCATACATGACAGATGCAAGATTTTTGGGTCTCAAAGTGCAGCAATATTGATGCACCACTCATATAACCAGGTACAACACTGACAAAAGCAGTGCCAGACATGTTCTTCACAAAAGGCAAGCTGGTAATCAATGCCTGCTTTCCTCATGAACAAATCAAGATTCTAAAAGTGGAAAGTATTTGCAGAAAGGCAAGCATATGCAATCAGGCAGGGTGGGAATCAGGCCACTTTGCCATGTCAGTGGCAGTATCAGCTAGCAAGGGTTGCTATATGGAGTATTTTCATTGTCTAGCATACTCTATAGCTGACTATAGAATGAGACTGTAGAAATGCCGCTGCAGTAACTTTTATGTACAGTTTCAAAAGAAGGAGTCAAGGGGGCTGTGAAATGGGAATGAAATGGGAATTTCTGCTTCGTAACAGGCACCAGCACAGCTCACCAGTCCCCACACAGGCTTCGCCTACAGCAATTCTGCCAACTCCAGCATGCATTCTTTCATGTGCCTGAAGACAGCTTACAAGGTGATGTAAGAGGTCTTTCTGTGACATGGATGCAGCCTCCTTCTCCCCTGAAACTGGATGATAAAGCCCTTACACCAGAGTCCTCATCTTCAAGGTTAAAAGGGACACACAGCTTGGAAGCAAAAAGCCCCTGTGCTCAGCTGAAAGAATCCATGCTGACACAGGAGTTTAGGACATTAGGACAGAGGCGTGATCTTCAGAAAAGGCCAGATCCTTGCCAAGATGTCTCTTTTAGTCTTTACAGCTCTCAAGAGAAGTAGCAGGAAAAAAGAGGAGCAGCTGTGTGCGCACGCGTATCTACAGGGGCACTGCTGGAGCAGACAGGTGTGGGTGAGGAGCATGTGCACCCTGCCCTGGAGCATGCCAGGCTCCACTTGTGCAGCTCTCCTTCCTCTCCCAAGTACACTGAGTGGTAGTGTAAGTCCTCCACTTAGTGAGTCAGGAGCCACTTGGCCAAGTGTGAGCTAGCGCCAACCCTCTGCTCCCGTGCTCCTTCCCAGCTTGCTCATGCTGGTGAGCACAGAACTGGGCGGTAGACACTCTTGGTTTCATTCTTCTTCTTCTGTGTCTCCAGTGCTAAAGCAAGAGCAAGTCCCTCCTGTGAAATACAGAGTTCCCACCTGTTCAGCTTCGCAGTAAGGAGGAAAAAAGGGAGGAGCTATGTGCTACAGAAGCTGCAAGCACAGCATGAATACTCTTAAACATTAAGCCTTCAGATGAAAAAAATCATACTCAAAACCATAGTGTAAGTTTGGCAAAACAAATCTGGGGAGAAACCACAGGTAGAGTTATGTCAACCCCCTATCAGCAGTGCTGCAAGAGACAGCTAGGGATAAGTTTAGGGATAAGTTTAGCTGTGGTCACAACATCCTCTCTGCACACGACTTCAGGCAGCAAATATATTATGCTGATATCTGCTTATGGCTTTCCCAAGATAAGGCAGCAGTTTTTTACACTATATTGTCAGCTAGGAATTCCCCGAATAGCTCTATTTAGGAAATGACAACAAATTCCTGATAAGGTAGTACCCGCTTTGTACAGCAGGGAGAGACAGAGGCTTTTAAACTCAGGTCCGTAATAGAAGCACAAGTAAGGGGCTGTATTTATCGTTGGCATAAAAGCCTCTATATCTTATTAAATCCACTCTGCTCCAGTTAATGCAAGGATTTCACACAATGAAACAGCAGGAGGATATAGGGAAGAGTGCCTCTTTCATCACCACATGGTCTGCTCTGGCATTGCTCAGTCCCACTCTAAACCAGACTAAGAAATACTCCTTTCTCAGCCTGCACTTGCTGCATGACGAAATGTGCTGCCCTGCAGTTAAGTTGCTTCTACCTTGTCTCCTTGACACTGACAGTCTCCCCCATTCAGTACTGTCTCCTGATTGCCACTGCTAGTGGCACCCAAGGTCACTAATAGAAAACTGCATGTCTATGGACAAGAATGAGGAATACAAGGCATCATTCTGGAAGCTTGATCCAGCAAATGTGGTTCGAGCCAGACAATTCAAAAGTCCTGTGTCCTCACTACATGCAT
Organism: Spizella passerina; assembly: GCA_013401375.1. Classification (NCBI taxonomy): domain Eukaryota; kingdom Metazoa; phylum Chordata; class Aves; order Passeriformes; family Passerellidae; genus Spizella; species Spizella passerina. Next base: position 9,749 of record WBNQ01000883.1, on the reverse strand, counting down.
TTGCAATAGCCTGACACAGATGTACATAGAGCAAAGTGCTGCATGCGACATCTGCACAGGAATTGATGACACAACTTGCAGGGCAATTTTCCACATCACAGATTTGGTTAATTAATCTTTTCGTCTGTAACTTTTAAATAGCAACCAACCACTTTGATTTCATGGACTTTCAACTACTACATCCTTTTAAATGTGATTTTTATCAGGAACATTTAGAAGAAACTTTAGCATCAGGAAATGTTTGCTTACAACTTTATATGTTAGCATAGTTGCCATTCCAGATCTTTACAATTGCTTAGAAACAGTAATTCCACTCTAGGATACTTATTAGGCGCCCAGTTTTGAAGTTGTAAAGTTCTGGCCTAATTTCATACTGTGGAAAAATAGTATTATGGGCAGTCAGGAAGTTGTCAAGATACAAAGGAGACAGAACAGGTCAATCTTCCAGGGCTACAAAGTTTTCAGCAACACACTGAGGACACAGTAATACTTGCAGATATACTGAAAAGATCTGTTTCCTAAAGTTTCACCTTTAAGATTTCAGAAAAGTCAAAATCTGACAAGACATCCTGAAAAAGATTTGGTACAGTTTCCTTCACCCATGCTGTCACCATCCACTTCTAGGGTTTATTTAGTGTCACATAACGTTCTTCTGTTTTGCCAATTTAACTGCAAGCAAGCAGTGGGGGTTTTCTGCAGAACACTTTTTTTATACTCTTAAAGGATATACTGATTTTCCACTGAGAAGGTGCATTAATTTTTTTTCCCCATATACAGCCGAATTCTCACTATGTTTTTTCCATTTCTCTACTCCAGCACTCTTGCATCACGGAATACTTAATCATCCTTCAAAGCATTTAAATGTTTGCAGGTTGCAGTACCTGATCTTGTCTGCCAGACAGCCCGCATTCACAGCATGGTAATCCTCAAGAACATGAATAATTCTACATCAGTCTGATAATTATCAACAATGTCCTCAATGACTTGATGAGCAAAGATCTGGGCTTCTTTTTCATACACTAAGCCTTGACAAGAGGAAACTTTATGGGTTTATCTCTATAACTACTGAATTTAAATCAGTTCAACAGGTGAGATATGACCTGGCATCCAAATTTTTCAAGTCTCTCAGAACAACGCAGAGTAGGCAAAAAGAAGTTCATACAACCATCCATTTAGTGCATAATTACTCCTATAGTGTTCTGTATATGCAACAAACCCTGAAAGGAAGCTTGCTTCTTTTCCTGACCAGATAAATCTGCTGTCACAGGCAAGCAATGCAGCAGTTAACTCCTACTCCTCTCCCATGGCGTTTCAACAGTGCTCTGCTATTCTTAGGCCAGAAACATGTGACCCTCAGAGACGATGAATACTTTCTCTGTCTCCCCATGCCATACGAAGCGTACTCGGCAGCAATTTTTGCTGTGCTCCAGGACACATTTTGCTTCATCCCAGGCTGACTTGGCGCTGCGGTACTTCCTGCTGTGCTCTTGGAGATCCCACACAGCCTCCCGCCCCATCCTGCCCTTCCCCCGTCACACCCCTCGGTGTCCCGGATCCCACCGGTCAGAAAGGAAAGCGTGAAGGCCTAAGTAACCAGAACGACAAAGTTCAAAAGTAAAACCCAGTTATTCCGTCCGTCAGGCACGGCCAGGCTGACGCTTCTCCCAACTGTGCGTGTACAACCGATTCCGGTGCTCCAAGGATGAGGGGGTGGATCTGAGACAGGGCACTGGGGCCAGGATTGCCTGGCTGCTTCTAGGAAGAAACAGGAGGTGCTTTTGGCTCTGGCGAGCCATCTCAACCCGTCTTCCCCCCGCACCAGCAGCCGCAGCAGCAGCAGCGGCCAGACCTGCTCTCCAGATCTGCTGCAGAGCGAGGCGGCAGGGAAGGGCTGTGTGCCCTGCCTGCTCTGCGCCTCCGCCTGCTGCTCGGGCACCCGGGGCTGCCGGCGGCCGCCCTTCCCCAGCACTCCGGAGGAGCGTCCCAGCCCAGGCCGGCTGCGGGGAGCGGCTGCCCGCGCCGGGAGAGGCGGCCGCACTCACCATGGCGTTGGAGCAGTTCAGCAGGCACACGACGGCCAACAGGAACCACCGCCTCCGGTACGTCCTGAAGCGGGCCGGCGGCCCCAGGCTGCGCTCCCCCAGCAGGCTGGCCGTCTCGGCGCCCTCCATCGCAGCTCGGCGCGCTTCGCTCGGCTCGGCTCGGCTCGGCACTGCCCCGTCCGGCCCCGCCCCGCCGCCCTTCCCCGGCCTCCCGGGGCGGCCCCGGCCGCGCCACCGCCCGGCTCGGCGCGCTGGGCTGCGCTGCGGGCGTGCCCTCGCTGCGGAGCCGCCCCGGGCCGGGCGCCAGCCCTTCCCCGCGGAGCGCGGTCCGGCCTGCCGCGCTCCTCGGCGGGGGAGAGCCCGGCACTCCGCATCGGGGCTGCTGAGGTGCGCGGACAGGGGCTGCCCTGGCGGGGGCTGCCTCTCCTGCTCGTGTGTCGCCAAAACAAACATCAGCGTCGCCTCCATCACTAATGCCCGCTGACCGCTCCGCGTTCCCGTGGGAATCCCCGTCAGCTGTCGCCTCGGGCAGCAGCCGAGCGGCATCTGCCGCAGCTGGGGGTGCTGGTGGTGGCATGAGCCGGGAGAAGCCTTGCGGGAGAAGCCCCGTCCGAGGGGTGATCGCTTACTGGAGTAGAAAAAGGACTAGAGGAGAATAAGGGGAGAAGTAAGACCCACAGGGGTCTATCAGCCGAAGTATATATAGTTCGGTTATGGATTTTTATGACCGGTTTTGCTGCTGTCTTTCCCCGATGTAGAGACACCCTACTAGATGTTATCTCCTGCCCAAAAACTCACGAAGTGAAAAAAATGCAAAGGAATGCAAAAGAAAAGTCTCCACTGGTTTCAAACAAGACCTGTGACCAGATCAGATAAACACTGGTAGTGCCTCGGCATCTTTATGTCAACTCTGAGATGTAATCACCCTCACACACCCACTGCACACCAACACTCGGCCTCAGCAGTACTGAGACGACAGGCTGATGGATTCCAGAAATGGCCCTAAAATACTAACATCCACCATGTCACCTCTTGCTCAGGCCTTTGAAATCCTTGTGCCATTCCTCACCACAACCTGCTAAGACCATATCACCGTCTCAGTAAGAGCTGAGGTCACTTACTGTTAGAATGACTTTATACCAAATGCATTGAGCATATTTGGAAGAGTGGGTAAGGAAGGTTATCCTGCATGCCAGTATTGTCTCATGAACAATTTTAGCTGAAATTTTCTGGAGTCAGAGAGGAGTAGGGAATAGAGAGAGGAAAATGAAGAAGAAGAAACCATTTCTAGCCCATGTCAAGCCTGTTGTTTCAAGGTAGAGGGAAGCATGAGTTATTTGTGCTACCAAGCAAGCTAGTCAGCTTTACTGGCTGATGGATTGTGCCTTCTAGTCTCTCTTAGCTGGAATGAGGGATTGACATTTAGTAATACCAGTTGATATTTTGTAATAGCAAGTGGGAATATTAAGGTAATATTATTGATTGACATGTTCGTCTATCTACAAATGCCTGACCTGGTTTGCCTGGTGTGTGAGATGCTGACAAATGTGCACTGTTGTTTGTATGCTGTAGGCTGATGCACAGCAGCTTCTGCCCTGCTCTGGAAAGACAGATGATGCAGTGATCTGAGTTGTGTGCATGAGTGAACTACCCTCCTGACTCAGCAGTGCTGTCACATGCAGAGAAACTTATCCACCAACATGCTAGGAAGAGCCCAGATGTGTGGGACAGCAGAAAGGCACAGTGGCCAGGTGCTCACCAGGAGAACCATCATTCCCTCCTCTCCCTTGTCTCTCCTGGCAGAATAAGCTCTGTGTGAAAATCAACTTCACTAAGACTCTATGTAGATGAGCATCACCATGCTCACACTCTCTTCTGCTTAAAATCTCTATTATCATTAAGATGTCTAAACAATGCTGTCAGAAACCAAGATCCCTTGTGAAATTCCCTTACTGATTTATTTTGTGAGTAAAATATGTCAAAAGCTCAAATATTTGTAGGACAGATCAGAATCAAGTCGGCCATGTTTAGCCCCTTTCGATATTATTTATGTCAAGATAACATGTGCTGTTTACTTGAAATAGGATCCCAGAAAAAATTGGAGCTGGATGGTGAGGGAGATACTTTCTGTGCCAGCTCTGCCATTTGGGTGCAGACATTAGAAATCCAGTGTCAAACTGGGCTACAGAAAGGGAAAAGGACAATGCAGCAGAAGAGAACTGCTTTGATGTTTGGAGCAGAAAAATTTACTCTCACACCTGGGAGTAAAATTAATCCTTTTCTCCACTTATCCTTCTAGATGTATTGCGTTGTTGTATGCACCCTCTAAGGACCGGTCTGGAGCTGCAGAAACGTAGGAGTATTTCGAGCAGCTCTTTGTGACCTCATTCCTCTGCTCTACACCACATCCCTCATGAACAGAGGCACCATTTCTATTGGCAGCACAACCAGGACAGCAATAGGATTAGCATTGAAGGAAAATGGNGAAAGTGTGGCTGCACCATCAGAGAAGGTTATTAAGTCAAAATTTTGGCTGATCACCTCTAAAGTAAAACCAGAACACTTTTTAACCAGAAAGATGTCCTAACCAGACTTTTTAGCATTGCTTAGCTTCATCTGCCCTGCATCTTCTCATTCTTTCCTAGTCCTTTGTTTGTTCCTAGTGTATTTCTATCAGTCTCTTTCTCCCCAGTGTCACCCTCTCTTTGCCATCCTATCCCTATTTTCATCCTTGCTCTTGTTTCTATGATCTGGAAGGATAAGCCAGATTTCTGCTTCTTGTTTCGTAGGTACTTGTGCTGGGATACCTGTAGTCTCTGATGTGTGAGTATATCTAAGATATACTGAACAGATCCAACTATGCAATTGATGCATTAAGTAAGGGAAAGAAAGTTTTCAGCAGTGGAGTAGTTGAAATCTCTGTACCTTGGTTGAAAAATGGATGTGAAATAACTTTGTGTCGGAAGAGAATTCTGCACCCATAGCACTTTTCACGTATTAAGCCCTCATGATGGTAATTACAGGATCATCCAGGTTCCAAGCAGGGTCAGAAATTGTGGCTTAAGCGGGAGGGGAGTACCCAAGATTTGTAGATGCTCATGATTGAAAGAAATTACAAATCAGAGGGGCTGCAAAATCTTACAAAGTTTTATTAGTAAATTACACTCTTGGCGTGTAAATTGGTGTAAGAACATGGCACTGGGTTTGGGTAATGGGGTAGGTTGAATGAGAACAGAGGCATGAATTGGAGAGGAGAAGACAGAGTGAAAGGAAAAAAAGTCCTGGCTCCAGCACTGATCCAGGTGATGGTATGTTCAGGGAGCCCCTGTGCACCCAGGCTACATGGTGGTACCTTCTACAGATAAATCTCCCCATACTGGAGATAAGTTTCTCACTTTCTATGCAAATTACTAATCCTGTGCAGTCCATTCCTCTAGACTTTTCTGGAAATGGGTTGGGGATGGCTTTGGGGATCTTTGGTGGTCTCAATCCCCTCTTACAGTCCATGCCCACTTCTCAGCCTCATTCCTGCACTTGTGCTGTGTTGTGCTCATCTCCAGGAGCCAGAGCTAGGACGTTTGTCCCAGAAATGTGCTGCCCTACCTCCTTATGGCCTCTTCTCCAGCCACATCCTGTTATTTCTCAGTATATTATTACCAATAATTCCTGGCTGTTATCACCAACAATCCATGGCTGGCTCCACAGCTATCTGGCTATCGGTGTTTGAGACATATACATTAGCCCTCTTGTCTCCTAAGATTCTACAGAAATGAAGTCAGACCAGTTTGCTTAGGACTCAGTCTGGTCTTGAAAACCCTCAGCAATGGAGACTGCACAACCTCTTTGGGCAGCTGATTCTCCTGCTGGATCAGTCCTAGGATAGATGCCACAACGCAGCCCTCAGATAGAGTACAACTCATTAAGCACAACCCTCTGACCTCATTCAAAGTTGGATCAGTCGGCTAAACATCCAGACCATAATATCTTAGCTTAAATACAAGAACGCTGGTAGACAGAGTTGAAAATGTTGCTACATTCAAGGTAAATAACATGCATTGCTCTCACCCATCCACAAATCTCATTCTTTTATGAAAAAAGCTAATCAGGCATGTTCACTGTTATGACTTATCCTTGGTGAACCTGTGCTGATTATTCACAATTGCCTATTTCTCCTTCATGCGTTCAGAAATATAATGCAAAAACTTTTTTTATGGTCTTTTTTGCCAGGGATTGAAGTGTGATTGGACAGTCTGCAGTTGCTTGGGCTGCTCTTTGAATTCTTTTTAAGTATAAATGCAACATTTCTACTCTCGGCAGGGATATCCATGGCTCCTCAAAGATGATTGAAACCTTGCGCTGGAATCAGATATCTCTCTCAGCATCCTTGGACACGGCCCTTGTATAAGCCAAGTTTTCTCCAGCAACTCCTAATTCACCACTGATGGTGATCTCTCCCCTCCATGAATACTAGGCCTGAAGCCCTAGGAGACCTTGCTACGTAAAGAAGGCATTGAGTTCCTCAGGTTTGATTGTGTCTACTTAGAGTAAAGCACCCAGCCTGCTCAGTGACCAGATGCAATTTTCCTTGTTCAGCTGCTTACCATTTAGCAGCTGAAGCTCTTTTTGTTACTGTTGACATGAAAGTTAAAATTCCAGCTGAGCTTTCACTTTCCTGACACCATTGCTACATGCCCAGGCAATGTCTGTAAATTCCTCCTGCATAGCCCATCCCTGCTTCCATCTTCTGTATATTCTTTTTTTGCACTGGAGTTCTGCCACTGTTCCATATTTATCCAAGCTGGTCTGCTTATTTATCTCCTTTTTTCTTGATCACTGAGATGGCCTGTTCTTACACTTGGTGGAAGCTTCAGAGATCTCCTGGCTGCTGGAAAGAGTGACAGAGTGAAAAGCAGCTGTGAAAGAGGTGAGGAACAAGATATCCTGAGCTGCAGAACTAAGGAGTCAGATATCTTGCGGCTGCACCTCTGGGTTGACTAGCACTGAGAAAGTTGCAACCCTTTCATCATGGTTGGGGCATTGGTAATGCCTGCAGGTAATAACCTGCTGACACTGCAGGTTTCTGTGCTGCCGTGCTAATAGGTTCTCGCCTTAGCCAGAGGTTTTCAGGAAACTGTAGGGACTTTTGTTATCTTAGGAATGCTGCCTCTCTGCCATATAGCATAAAAAAAAATTTA
>WBNQ01000882.1:661-12166 GCA_013401375.1 Spizella passerina | reverse complement strand
GCCCTGCAGCAGCTCCATGGAACGCTCTGGGATGATGATCCTCAGGGAAAACACCCATCCCCAGAGGGAGAGGCAGGGACCCAGCCCCAGAACTCCTGGATGCTCCTGCTGGGCTCCCAAAGGCTTCCCAAGCACAGCAAGCTTGGATGGAAGCAGGAATTATCCCCAGCATCCCGGGATTTCAGCTCTATTTGCTGATGATTTCCTGGGAGTGAGGGATTTAGCTCCTCTTTAAGCCCAGTTAAGCTTTCCCTGGGTTTAAATCCAGCAAGAAAAATAAAGAAAAAAGCGATTATTTTTAATCAGTTAATACTCGACATCTGTTGGAAAGGGGAGTATTTGTTTGGATTACACCCATGGATAATGCCCTGCACTATTCCTGTTTCACTGGGGGAAGATGATGCCCAGGGCTTTTCCCTCATTTTGGGTGTGTTGCTCTGCTCCAGGTGGGAATCAACCTCCTGCAGGTCAAGGACCCAATGTCCTTCCCTTTTCCAAGCCTTTTTTTACTTCCTTTGAATTTTCTGGATCCTTTACAAGCAGCACCTTTACAGCCCCACCTGAAGCACCAGAGATGGATTTGGGATAAAAACACAGAACCCAACCAGAATTTTCCCTTCCCTAAAAGCCTGGAGCAGCAGGATACAGCGATTCCCTAGCCTGAATTCAAACACTTCACAGGGAATTGCAGGGACTCATTTAAGCCACCCAAGTATTTATAACTCTCCAGTGATATAAAAGCCACCAAACATATGGAAAACAAGCAGATTTTTCCATGGAAGCCATCCAGGAAGGCTCAATGGCACCACACAGGCTTCATTTTCAGAGGGACAATTTCTAAAGCTGGATCAGAAGTGCTTAAAAGGGAATTTCATGGAGCTCTGATGGTGAGGTCTGAGCCCACCAAGGATTCATTGCTGGGAACAAGGAAGGGAAAATCCAGGGAGAGCTCAGAGGCCTGGCAGGGCCTGCAGGGGCTCCAGGAGAGCTGGAGAGGGACTGGGGACAGGGATGGAGGGACAGGACACAGGGAATGGCTCCCACTGCCTGAGGTTAAATGGGATTTTGGGAAGAAATTCTTCCTTGTGAGGCTCTGGAATGGATTTTCCCAAGGATTCATCATCCCTGGGAGTGTCCAAGGCCAGGCTGGACACCCTGGGATAGCTGCAGGTGTCCCTGTGGCAGGGGTTGGGACTGGATAACCTCTAAATTCCATCCCACCCAAACCATTCCCTGTCTCCATCAGTTCATCTCCAGCACTTCAGGAGTGTGGGGAGACAGCACAGAAAAGCTCCAGCTGCCTCCTTGCAATTTGATTTATTTCTATTGTTAGGAATCAACAATTCTTGTGGAAATGCAGCATTCCCAGCGTGCAGGATCCATGGAGAGCACCAGCAGGAAAAATCAGCTTTTATCTGAGCATCAATAAATTCACAAGTTCCTCACTCTGCAGCACAGTTTGGGGGAGGATTTGTAGCAAATCCCATCAGCTCCAAACGATTTTGCCCAGTTCAGGCTGGCACACCCAGAGCTGGCACTGCAGGCAAACACAGGGATTGGGCTGGGTGGGATCTGAGCTGATCCCCAAGCAAACCTCAGCCAGCCCAGAGCAGGGAGAGCTCAGTGTCCCCACAGAGTCCCCAGTGCTGGAGGAGCACAGGGCGTCCCTGCCTGCAGCTGCTGTGCCAGGAGCGGCCAGGCACTGCCAGCCGGGACATCCCCCCCAGCACGGAGCTCCAGGGAACCCAAATCCCATTTTCTGCTCCAGCCTGGCTGCACTGATGGTGCTGGCAGCACCCATCCCCTCCCAAACCCATCTGGAAAACATTCCCAAAGTTTCAGCTGTATTGATCCAGAATAATCCAAAATCATTAAGTGACCCATAAGGAACACCCTCATCTGATCTCTGATAACAAATTTAGGGTTTTTTATCAGCCCTGCTCAAATTCATGGGCAGCACATCCAGGCTTGTCCAGCCAAATTTCCCTATCCCACCTCTCCCATTTATTTTGTTCATTTTCATTTTTCCAATATAAGTTTGCAATATTTGAAAAGAGATTTGAAAAATACAAAATTGCCCCCTCCAGCCCCATTAAAACAGCAGCAGGGAGAGGAATTAATGGATTTTTCCAAGAGGGGAAAAATGGCCCAACAAGGGATTTTCCCTGAGGATGAAGGACAGGGAGAGCAGGAATTATTTGGAAATGTTGCTGGATTGGGAGCACAAACAGAAATCCCATGTCCCCTACTCAACACTTCAGTTACTGCTCTGGGGAATATTTCTGGATGGAATATGAAGCCATTTGAAATGTGGCAAAATCCCTGGAACTGCAGGCTGAGGATTTAAATCCAGGGGATTCATTAATTAATGAGTCCTGAGTGTGGAGTGTCCAGTGTGCTGCACCTGCACTCAGCCAACAACAAAAATCAGGTCATTAATTAGAAATAAAGCACTGAGCCAGAGGGCAAAATCTGGGAATGGGGATGGGATTATCCCACTGCTCTCACTTCCAGCCCATCCATCCTTCTCTACTCCCTTTGTGCTCCCTGGTGGGAACAGCTGAGAGGCCTCATTTCTTTATGGCTTTATTTTGTAATTTTAATTGCAAAAGGGGTGGCAAAAGCCCAGGACTGGGATTTGCAGGCTGAAAAAATAAACACAGCATGCTACAAAGTGGATGTGCAATGAAAAAAATGTCTTTTTAAACAGAGCCTAACACCAAAAATAGGAATATCCTGAGCTAAACAGGTGACAGCGGCGGCCTTTAAATGCCTCCTCAAAAAAGGAGTGACTTTGCAGGGACAAATCTTCCTCTGAGTCATGGTCAGGACAGAAATAGAAGGGGATTTTTCCCTCAGCTCCAAAGGCTGATGCCCATAACTCCAAAGTTTTTGGCAGAAATCCACCCTTTTTGAGGGGCCTCCTTAAAATATGCAGCCAAGTGTCCCCAGGTCTGAGAGGTTCAAACCTGCTGGGATCAGGGATTTGGGGAAGGATGGAGCAAACCCAGCTTGGTTTTGTGGCTGGATAAATGCAGGTGCAGCATGCTGGACACTCAGGATTAATGAATGAATTAATGAATCCCCTGGATTTAAATCAGCTCTGTTCCCTCTGCCTGCAATTCCAGGATTTTGCCACAATTCAGAGGTTTCAGATTCCATCCAGAAATGGCTTTTGGCCCCAGACCAGGAAACTAATGGTTGCTAAGGAGAGGATGTGGGATTTCTGTACCTGCTCCACCCCAGTGGCATTTCCATGGAATCCCTGCTCTTGCTTCAGGATCATTTTCCATTTCCAGCCTTGAAGAAGTGGATGCAAAGATGATTTTTGGAGTTTGTCTGCCAACCCCAGGGTCACTGGGAGAAAGGAAAGAAATGAATTCTCTTGTCTGGAGCTGCCTGGCTCACAAAGGTGATTCCTCCTCAATGGGTGTCACTGCCAGCTCCAAAAACAATTCCCTCAGGAATGAGAAATCCCACTCCTGCCTGCTCTGGACAACCACTGAGAGTGCAGACTCAGTAATTCAAATAAGACAGGGCAGGCACAGCGAGCAGGAGGCTGGAAAAAGCTAAAAATAACAGGATAAGCAAGGGTGGATCCCAGCTGAGCCTCATTAGTCATGGAGCGAGGGAGCTGCTGGTGGCACAGCAGCACCATATAAGAGCAAGAAAACAACTCTGCTCTCTTAAATCTCCTTTTTTCCCCCTCCTGTTCTACCTCAGGCATTCTTTTCTTGCTCTGGCAGCCTGCAGCTTTTTCTGGAATCTTTTCCCAGGATGGAGATCCAGGCTGGTTCATTTGAAGGTGTCTGCTGGATTTGGGCCAGTTTTTACAGACAGGCACAGGAGGGGTTGTTAGAGGTTGGATTTGGGATTTTTTTTTTGGATTTGGGATTTTGGTTATTTTTCCCATTGACAGCATCAGATTGAGCCTTTGAGTTGAGCCATGGAGTTCCTGGTGGCAGGAATTCCCAGGAAAGGCAGAGGATTCACTGGGATGAGCACCAAGGTGTGAGCTGCAGTTTTATCTTGGGATGGAGCCACAGGACAGCAGAGGGATTGGGAAGGGGGGGTGCTCAGGCTGGGCTGGAGCTGAGCCTGGCTCTGGAATCACCTGGATTTTCAGGAGAAAACAGAGAAAGGGAATGGGGGGCATGGGAAGGAAAGGAGGTGGTGATGCCTTGTGCAGGCTGCCCTAGAGCTGGGCAGAGTCCCAGAATAAAGCAGGGATTTATCCAAAGCATCTCCTCCATGGATCCACCTTGGGCAGCACCAGAGCCCAGCCAGGGCTGCACCCAAGATGAACCAAAATGGCCCCAAAATGCACGAGCGCTGCCGGGGTCTGTCCCTGGGATCAGTTCTGCTCCATTTGCACCTTGCAGTTCATTGTCCCATCCCAGCTTTAGGTTATGAAGTCTTATTTCAGAATCTGAAAAATAGAAAAGCTAAAACCTGAGGCAGCACTGGCAGAGGGAAGGCTGGGAATTCAGCTCTGAGGGACGAGATAAATCCCTGCTGTGTTGGGAGCACAGCAGTGCTCAGCTTCTCCAAGGAATTCTCATCTCCATGCTGGGAACAGCAGCACAGGGATGCTCCTGGTGCCTTTCCCCAGGGAAAGTTTATTTTTCAGGAAACTGTTATTTCCCCACCAGCTACATGCTTACAGATTTCCCTCCACATCCATTCCTGTAACAACCAAAATCCTCTTCTAAAGCTGCAGCTGCTGCCTGGCTGACCCCTCATCCCTGGGATTCCCTCAGGGATCAGGGCAGGGAAAGCTGCGAGGTCGGACCCAGGCCTGGAACTGCTCCCGTTTGTTCTGGTTTGCTTTGGGCCAGCACAAACCCAGAGTCACAAAGCCGTTCACAGGGCCTTGAGCAGAGTGTGGGACCTGCCAGGCAGCGCTGGTTTTGAGCCACAGAGATCCCAAAGGCTCCAGAATTCCTGAGGGCCTCAGCATTCCCAAAGGGCCTCAGAGCTCCCAAAAGCCTCCAGAGCTCCCAGAGGGCCCCAGAGCTCCTGAAGGCCTCTAGTGTTCCCAAAGTCACGCAGAGCTCCCAAAGGCCTCCAGAGCTCCCAGAGGGCCCCAGAGCTCCTGAAGGCCTCTAGTGTTCCCAAAGTCACCCAGCGCTCCCAAAGGCCTTCAGGATTCCCAAAGTCACCTAGAGCTCCCAAAGTCATGCAGAACTCCCAAAGGCCTTCAGGATTCCCAAAGGCCTCCAGAGCTCCCAAAGTCACCCAGATCTCTCAATGGCCTCCAGAGCTCGCAAAGGCCTCCAGGATTCCCAAAGGCCTCCAGAGCTCCCAAAGGCCTTCAGGATTCCCAACGGCCTCCAGAGCTCCCAAAGGCCTTCACGAATCCCAAAGTCACCTAGCGCTCCCAAAGTCACGCAGAGCTCCCAAAGGCCTTCACGAATCCCAAAGTCACCTAGCGCTCCCAAAGTCACGCAGAGCTCCCAAAGGCCTTCACGAATCCCAAAGTCACCTAGCGCTCCCAAAGTCACGCAGAGCTCCCAAAGGCCTTCAGGATTCCCAACGGCCTCCAGAGCTCCCAAAGTCACCCAGAGCTCCCAAAGGGCTTCAGGATTCCCAAAGGCCTCCAGAACTCCCGAAGGGCTTCAGAATTCCCAAAGGCCTCCAGAACTCCCGAAGGGCTTCAGAATTCCCAAAGGCCTCTAGGATTCCCAAAGGCTTCCAGTGTTTCCAAAGGCCTCCAAAGCTCCCAAAGACCTTCAGAAAGAACTCCCGAAGGGCTTATTCCCAAAGGCTCCTAGAGTTCCCAAAGGCCTCCAGGATTCCCAAAGGCCTCCAGAATTCCCAAAACCCTCCAGCATTCCTAAAGGCTCCCAGCATTCCCAAAGGCCTCCAGCGTTCCCAAAAGCCTCCAGAATTCCCAAAGGCCTGCAGCATTGCCAAAAGCCTCCAGGATTCCCCAAAGCATCCAGAGTTCCCAGAGACCTCCAGAGCTCCCAAAGGCCTCCAGAATTCCCAAAACCCTCCAGCATTCCTAAAGGCTCCCAGAGCTCCCAAAGGCCTCCAGCGTTCCCAAAAGCCTCCAGAATTCCCAAAGAACCCCAGCACTGCCCTGGCCAGCTGTGGAAGCCCCTGGAATTCTCCTGGAGCTCTCCAGCCCCTCTCCTGAGCAGCAGCAGTTCCAGTTGTACATCCCAGGCATTCCAGGAGGATCAAATGTAGGGATAACGAGGAAGGAGGAATTGGAATTGAGAACAGAGCTATCCCAAAACAGCAGCACAGTTTCCTGGGAATAACACACATCTCTGCTCCATGCCAGAGGGATGGGGTGGGGAACAGCCCAGGAGCAGCACTGCAAACTCATCTTGCAAAATAAATTTATTTACATGGAATCTGGCACATGGGGACAGGTGTAAAATGTGGGAAGCCCTCATCCCTGTGATTTATGGACAGCCTGGATTGGTATTTTCTGGGAATAAGCACAATTCCTGCAGCCTCTTAGCAGGGAGAAGGGCAGCCTGAGCTCTGAGCACCTATTTTGAGCCATTTAAATAATATTAATATATGGAAATATCAGCCAGTTTGGCCACTTGAGGATGGATTCCAAGGAATTCCAGGAGAACAGGAGGTCAAGGCTGTATCCAAGGTTTTCAGGAGCATGCCCTGATTTTCACCTACTCTGCCCTTCCCAGAAAAAGGCCCTTGGAGAAGGCTCTGGAGGAGTTTTTCCAGCAGGATGTCTCCCAGCAGCTCCCAGGGCAGCCTAGGGAAGTGCCAAGCTGCGAATGCTCCTCTCAGGAAAAGGCCTCTTGGATCTTCCCAAGTTGCTCAAAATTGCCTTTCTGCTTTTAAACCCAGAAATAATAGATGAGAAAGCAGCAGAAGAAAGGGAAGAGCAGCTGGGATGAGCCAGGGAAAATGCTAAGAGCTTGGATATTATGCATTCATGCAAATGCAGAACACAGAGAATTCCACGTGGAAAAATGATTCCCACAATTATTTTGTTTCTGAGCTCCTAAGAGCAGCTGATGATCAAACACCTGCCAGGCCAAGCAGCCAGAGCAGAGGATGACCCTGCTGCAGAATGCTGCTATTTCCCCAAATCCCTCTTTAATAAATCCAATATAGGAATTACACGGAATAAAAAGTTTGGATTCAATTTTTAATAACTCACTAAAAGCATTTGGATTCCCCAGGGGCCCCACACACCAGCAGCTTTTGTGTGCATAAAGAATCCAGCACTTTAATAGAGTTCTCTTTTATTTTTTAACATTGCCTCACCATAGAGGGGATTAAATCTCAGCCTGGCACTTCTCTTTCCTTGGAAATCCTATTTCCTCTCGGATTTCCAGAGCAGCAGCAGGAATAAAGGGCCCTGGGTGTGATTTTCTCATTAAAGGAGATCTATAGATCACTGAGCTGCGCTCCCAGATGGGGGCTATAAATAAAATCTCCCACTCTGGTGACGCAAACGGCTCCCCAGGGAAAGATGAGGTGCCCCAAAATGATCCGAGGCCTTGGAAAAGCTGGAAAAGCTCCAGGGAAAGAGGGATTATGGAGCACCTCGTGTGAAAGGATAATTGGAAGAGGGAAAATCATTTTCCACTGAGTCCATGGGTGCTCTGCTGGAGCAGGATTGATTTCAGAGCCAGAGCTGGAAGGGAGATTTTTAAATCTTTTTAGTTCTAACTGAAGAAATTCCTACACTAAAGAGGAATTATTTGGGATTATTGAGGAGCCTGAACACACCAAATTCTGCTTCTCCTCAGCCCCCTCAGCAGCGCTGCTGTGCCCAGAATCCCACAGGAATTCCTGGGTCACCCTTGGGAAACATTGAACTGAGCAGATGATGGGATTATTTCAAACAGCTTCCTTTTTATAAAATTAAATTTATACCTACAGTGAGACATTGGGAGAAGCTGGGAAATCGCATTTCCTCCCAGTGGGGATTACACCCAACTTTGGTGAATTACACTGGGATTTTATATATTTTTACAAAGGTTTTCTCCTCCAAAAAATCCATTTTTCCCACCAAATCTGATGCTCCCTTAAAGCTCCTTTGGGCTGCAGCACATCCTGGGGAGATGGGGACACAAATTTATGTCACTGATATTGATTTTCCTGTTTTTTTGCTGTTAGGAGTAAGAGTAATGGTGCTTTGAGCAATTTCTTTACAGTTTCTACACAAACTTTATAAAATAATCAAGTGCAGCACCTGCTTTTCCAACCAGGTAAATCCAAACCACCTTAAATCCAGGCAGAGAGGAAGAAGGAAATAAATCACAATTCCTGCAGTTCTTATCACTGCTAAGGCAATCCTGCTGCTCACACAAACAAACTCTGTGAGGGTGTGGGGGACATTTGGAGCTTTATTTGGAATATTTAAACAAACCTTTAAATACTTAAATCATTTAGATTCATTAGAACGTCCCTGAGGTCCCTGGCATTTTGGGGTCAGGACAATCCTGGTTTTCCAGTGCTCCTCAGCAGATCTTCAGCATGGTTGGGGTTGCACTGAATAAACCCATTTTCCTCTGGTTTTTAAATATCCTCTGCCTACAATTTCTCCCTCCACATACACCTGGATTTTCCCCAATTCCACGTGTTCCAGACACCCCATCCCACACCCATCCTCTCCATCCACGGGGAAAATAACAGGTTTTGCACAGCACAGGGCAGTTGTGAGAATTAAAACCCCCCTGCCTTGCATTTATCCCACTTAATAAGCAAGGAATATTTGCCTAAGTACATAATTATTATCCTGGGAAATCAAAATTCCTGCTGCCTGCTGCTATTCCAACCTGAGACACTTGGGTTCAAGTGGGAATTGGAAGGATTAGGGGAGGGGTGCCAGGCTCCAGGACTCTCTATTTTTAAAGAAAAAACACTGTTCTGAGATATTCCAAATTTTGCCTGGCATAAATGCTCACTCCTCTCCTTGGAAATCTTTTGGATTCCCTACTTGTGATTCCCAAACACCAAAAATACTCATTTACAATAAATATCACTGGTTTTACAGAGCCAGTAGCCACAACAATGATCCCTTAGCATCACATTAAAGGGAGATTTACTGCTGCCTGCACCACAATTAGTGCCAGAAAAATCCAACTTTTCCAGCTTTTCCACATCCCACAGGAAACATTCACTCACCAAGCGACTGGGCTCCATCACCTGGAGGAATTCACATTATGGCAGCACTGGGATAAAGGAGAATTATCCATCCAGGCAGGATCCACGGGCTGTTCCCTCCTGTGCTTGGCTCCTCCTCTGAGGAAAGGCTCAGCAGCACTGATGGGAATCGAGTTTTTCCTCAGGATTTTTAATCCTGGCCCAGTTTGGGAAGCAGCAAAGGCTCATCCCTCCAGTCTATGGAATTCCCACCTGGAAAAGGCCTCAGGATGTTTCCCCAGGGAATGGCTCTGCTCCCTTGGGCAGGAGCAGGGCTCTCCCAGCCAACCTTTGAGCTGGGTGCCAAGTGCCAAAGTGCAGGGCTCTCCTGAGCCACCAGCAGCAGGGATGGAGCATTCCTGCAGCTCATCCCACCCCAGGGCACTGGAACCACGCACAATTACAGCTCTGTCCACACTCACAAGGTTTGTTTTCCATGTCAAAGCCTCACAGCAAATTAATTACCCTGGAGAAGCTCCCTGATGATGGATTTCCCTTTCCCAGGTGCCTGGGGAGGAGTTTGGTGTCAGATCCAGCAGGGACAGGAGCTGCCAGGTGGGCAGGGAAGGTCTGGCTGAGCGATGACAGAAATGCAATTTCCTGCAGGCAGAAATTCCCACACTGACAGCTCCTGGCTGGGGAAATTCCTTCCAGGCATTAATCCCTGTTCCCTGCTCCCGTCCCAGCCAGCATCACATCCCTGGGGAGGAAAAACTCACACTTCAGTCAAGCAGTGAAGGCTCATTTCAAGTGAGAACCTCCAAGCCAGCATTTGCTCCCTGAGTGCCTGGGCCAGCGCTCCAAGGTGGGTCAGGGCTTTACACCAAAGGCCTGGGCTGGATCCCAGCCCCATTCCCGAAAATCCTGCTCCACCAATCCTCCCACGTGGCTTGAACAAGCCCCTGTTGGCTCCATTTCTCTCCTCCCTCATGCCAAGCTGGTCCATACATTTCTCCTTCCATTCTGGCTGCTCTGATCCATGAAAATCAGATTTCTGCCCATGGCCAATGATGAAATAATTTCAAGATTTTAGTCCATGCTTTGAATTAGTTTCACATTTTCAGAGGGACACAGGCAAGAAGGAGGTATTCACATGGCCCATGCTAAATCCCATCCTGCAGCTTCTGGAATATCCTGGGTGAACCCTGAAGTCTTTCCACAGAACCATTAAGACTGGAAAAGCCTCTGAGACCATCAAACCCAAAATGAATCCACCACCATCATCTTCACTGTTAAACTATGTCCTCAAGTGCCACTTCCACACGTTTTGAACACTTCCAGGAGGTTCCCAGCTGCTTTCAGACACAGAGCTGAGGCTTTTCCACCCTGCCCAGGGCGAGCTCAGGGCTCTGGGTGCTCCCTGCTGCCCTCAGGGTCGCTCTGTGGGCAGCTGGACACTGATCAGGAGCACCATGGCCTCCTCAGCACAGCCTGGAGGACCAGCAGCCCGTGGAAGGACACAAATGTGACTTCCTGAAGCACTGGAGATGCAGGAGTCCAAGTGCATGGACAGATGTGGGATTCCTTGGATTCCCCACCACAGGATAACCACCATCGATCTCAGCACAGGCTGGAATGTTCCAGGAATGAAAAGATAAAATCCACATCCTTCCCCATCCAGAAAGCTCCTGCAGAAGTCCTGGAAGCTGCAGGGATGAGCTTTTAGCAGCACTGCCTGCACTAAGCCCTGTGGGCAGCACAATTCCTTGGGCAATTCCATCGCTCCCTCCCGGCCCAGCCTGTCACGGCCGGGCCTGCCCGAGCCACTGCCCCTCCTGGCAGTGTTTCCCTAATTGACTGCAGAATTTGCAGATCTTCTTCCCAGCCAATCCCTCCTATTGATTGTAATTATCCTCACAGAGGCAATGGGAGGAATATTAAAGCCATTAAGGCTGATTTGGATTTGATTCGAGCCATTAGAGACACAGCGAGCGGAGCCTCGCCGCTTCCCCGGCACCTCCACGGCTCCTGAGGGCCATAAATCATCCCAGGGCACGCTTGGTACCGCTTTGGATGCAGCCAGGAGTGCAGGAAAGGAGGAAAAATGGGAAAAAATGGGAGGGGGTGGCTTCCTGCCGCTGGGTGAGGAGATTGAGCCAAGCATCTCCATAGAGAACCTTCCGAGCTCCAAGGGCCTTCAGGAAAGGGGTTTCTCCTCTTAGGTGGAGTCCAGAAAACTCCAGAGCCACTCAGGCTTGGAGGGACCTCATCCACTCAACCCAGCTCCAAAACCAGCCATTTAATCCTTTTTTGGAGAGAAAGCCAGGAATATTCTCCATTTCTAGACAGCACCTGGCCCACAGGGGTGCTGGGGGCATTGGGAACACAGGGGGCTCCCACCCCAAGAACAGCCTGCTCGTGGAT
>WBNQ01000880.1:19195-48506 GCA_013401375.1 Spizella passerina | reverse complement strand
TGTTTCTTTCATCTTTCAATGACTAATTTAATTTATCAGCAAACCTGATGTTTATTTGTAAAAGCAAATATCTTTTTCCGTTCATTGATCAGTGGACTCCTTCCCATTGTTTCTTTTATCTCCCAGTGCTGATTTTGTCTACCAGCAGACCCACAGCCTCTTTATAAAGACAAATCCACTATTCCTCTCAATGTGATCATGCAGTTGGCTCTCTGGACAGCTGGAAGTGAACCCAATATCCCCAACACAGCACCACAACTCTCTGCCTGCACTCCTTGCAGTTTCTTCTGAGCTCCTGGAATTCTACCAGGTGCTTAAATGGTTACAGACTGAATAGTCTGTTTGCTTGATCAGACAGCATCTTCATGAAACTTTATCTGAAGCCCACACTGATGCAGCAGCCATTGGCAATGTGTGTTACTTGAACAGGACCCTAAGCTTGCCAGAGCTCTCAGGTGGGCCTGGCTGTACTTCTTCCTTAAAGTCAGCTCTTCAGAAAAACATTTTAAATTGCAAAAGATGTGTTTTATTGGACCACAAGCTAAGAAAGTACATTGATGCTTTAAAACAGCTTAAATTCAGATCAAGATCCAGATTTGACTTGGGTTAAGACAGATTAAATTAAGGACAGTATAAACTTATATAAAATCCTCCTTTCTTTGCTCTCTCATGCAGATAGATCTTCAGATTTGCTCTGATTTCAGTAATTCATTTGCTGTCTGTGTATAAATGGAATTAGTTGAAATAGGTACTTGAAATAGTACCTATTTATAGACAATACGGTCAAGGCAGTCCTTTTTAAGCACCTATTTCAACTAATTCCATCCATCCCCCTTCAAGGACCCTGCTGAGGGTCCCTCCCTGCTGCTCTCAGCTTTGTCCCTGTCTCTGCTTGTCTCTGGGTGCCACTCTCCCATCCCTCCCTGTCTGCCCTGCAGGGACTGGGCACACTCAGTGTCTCACGGGCTGGGCTCCTCTCCCACGCTGCTGTCCCTGCCCAAGGCAGGGCTTTGTGGCTCAAGGTGCCCAGCTCAGCTTTCCACAGCAGCATCACCCACAGCCAGCCCTAAACAAACACAGCCAGTGCTGGCTGTCCCATTTAGCATTTAATTTGTGTGGAACTCATGATTAGCACAGTGGGATGGGAGGATGTGGGCTGATGGCAGCTCTCACAGCTATTGTTGCGGACTATCTGCAGGCTCAGGGAGTACTTCTGCATGGCCTGACTCTTGATTTATGTTCCTTTGGTTTATTCCCCAGGGAGGGAAATCTCTACAGGGTGTAAATCAGATTTTTTTTCCCCTTCCTTTTTTTTTTGCAGAGACTCTGGCTTGTAATTCTTTCAAATGTAAATCTGAACATAATTCTGCAGCAAGAATGGGTTCTATGGCTAATCATGTGGCTTCAGGCTTTATAGCTCTCTAAAGCTTCAGGCCATTTCTGTAGAAATATACAGAACATCTTCCAAAGAATAAAATACTAATGTCCTGTATCATCCAGTTGCTTTTTCATAAGCCCTTGAAAAGGTGAACATATTTTGATTTGTTTATGTAACAATTCTATGATCTAAAAAGCAGGAAAGCAAAATGTAGGAAGAAATTTTTCCCATTAAAGCTGGCTTTTAATCTTCTTCCTTGACAAATGCAGTTGATACTGATGGTGTTTTTCCATTTCTGTCTTCTCCCAGTAAGACTGAACAATCTGATTCTGTCTCTGTCTTGGCTCTGATAATGTTTTTGTACTAACATAACATAATGCCATACAATTAGAAATTATATGTTAGCTGTTAGTCATAGCCCAGTGAGTTTACATTAGACAAAAGAAATTAAATGGGAACCAGAGGAGACCTAGAAAGTGCAGTTTATGTTGCTTTTTTATACTTGGAAATATCACATTTCTATTGATGAGCATCATTTATGCCTGCATGGGGAAACTAACAGTGCTACAGGCAAAAGAATCCTTGGTCATTTCTTCGTTTTCAAATCATGCAGAGTTTGTAAATGCAAAGTGAAGAGAATTTTTCTTCTGTCTTGGAATTGATGGGTCTCTTCAAAATTTGTGTTCACGCCCTGAAAGGAAATAGAATTCTTTTTAGTCTTGATTGTCTGTAACACTAAATGTTGTCTTGTAACTTGTTTTTTTCTGGGGAGTGAGACTCGTACTGTACTGAGGAATTTGATTCCTTGTGTGTTTGTCCTGGTGGAAGCCTTGCTTCAGAAGGCTTTGCTCAGTGGGACCAGTGGCATTGCTGGCCTGCTGGTGATTGATTCAATTACTCTGCTTTATAATTATATGTATTTCTACCTCCCTTGCTCCTGGATGTGTTCCTTATATACTCTCTAAAGTTTGGAAGGTCAGATTTGATTGCTCATTGAGTGTATTCGTGATGGCTTAAAGTAAAATAAATTGTATTTTCTGGCTGAGGTTTCCAAAGTTACCATGTAGTCCTAGCTCCACATATTCCAAGAGGACTCCCAAACTGTCTGATTGGCTTGGAGAATTTCTGCCCTTTAATTTATTTTGTGTTTCATACTTCAGTGATATTTGTGTAGGAATAATTTGGATTAGTAGCAATTGCTGACAGAGTTTTCTTAGACTGAGATAGCAAGAGTGAGTGAGAGACTTGGCTTTTTCCTTTTCTTCTATTTATTTATTCCTGCCTTGATTTTTTTTTTCTTGTGTGCTTGCAGTTGTTATTGAATGGAGTTCTGACTAGGTTTTCTACAGGTGTACATGCTCATTTGGCTCTGTGGTTGTGTGAATGCATATATGGGCTTTTGTACAGGAATTATTTTCTTAGAAGAAATGGAACAAGGAAGGTGTTCTGTTGTTAATTGGCTGCTTGTGTTTCACATTCTCATGGATGTGCAGTAGCTTGTACTTAAAATGTAGAAAACCCTCTCCAGAACAAGAAACTGATCTTGGAGAGGAGGAATGGAGAAAACTGGGAAGAAAAAAATAAAAGATTTTAGGGGAAGGATTGCATTTTTCAGGTACTTTGAAGATTCCAGAAATGGACTTAGCTACTAACTATATAAACTATTAACAATAAACTAATTACTAACTATAAACTATTAACTATAAACTAACATATGTATCCTAAAAACATTCAGCTTGAAGAAGATAACCTGAAAAAGAGTGAACAGAAAAACCTCTACTCCTAGGTGTAAGGGGAAAAAAGTCTCAGATTTAGACTTCCCATTTAGGAATGTAGTAGATATTTCCATTGTCTTTCCTTATAATGTTTTTCAGAGATACACAATTTTTTTTAATGCTGTAAATAAACATTTGTAAATAGTACACATATTTATCCTAATTTTAGTTCAGGATGTTTTCAAGATGGAGTAAACAGCAAATCATTTCTTTCTCAACATCAAGGCAAATCTATAAAATGCCATGTTGTGACCCTTTAACAAGTGCTCCAAATGTGCTTTAAAAAAAATTCCAAGAGGATGAGGATAATCCTCTGTAGTAATAAAATAACATGCACTGGTTTGCATGGTCATATTTTAGGATTGAGAGGAGGAATCAAGTTTTCTCTAAAGCAGATGATTGAATTTTTCCCATATGGGGCACATCAGAACCTAAAGGCTTTAGAAGAGCTGCCACACTTTGCTGTCAGAATTCTGGGATGGAATCTTGAGAAGGATTTTTCAGAATAAAGTGAGATCCTTTATTCTGATAGAAGGACAGGCAGAGTGCAATGAATGGATGGAACTAAAGGGACTCAGATGTTTTCCTTGAGAGAAGCCCACAGAACTTGCCATCATTAGGACAAAATCAGTTGGAATTGAGAGCTCATGAACTGGCTCTCCTCATGGGTTCCAGGTGTCTGTGTGTTCATGGATTAACAGGTGATCTCTAGGAAATCCTTTGGAAAGGTTTGGGCCAGTGGAAGGTTTCAGATGCAAATATTTGAGTGCAGCAAAGAAGAGAACCAAACAGAAGAGATTTTCTAGGCCACACTGTACCCGTTAGGCTCTGAAGCTCATTGTCTTACCTTTAAAAACACCTAAAAAGGCTCTGAGTGCTCTGAGCTTATAACCATAAATAAAGAAATGGCAGCAGTAGGACAGGGCAGAGCAACCAGCCCCAAATAAAAGCACAAACAAAACAACCCCTTCCCACACTTTTATGATGAATGAAAGTCTGCTGTGGTTATGCTTTTACAGGGAGGTATGAAGACAGGCTTCTGATCTGATCTGCCACACTCTGCTGTCAGAATTCTGGGATGGAATCTTGAAAAGGATTTTCAGCTTGTCCTCCAGTGAGATCCTTTATTCTGATAGAAGGACAGGCAGAGTGCAATGAATAGATGGAACTAAAGGGACTCAGATGTTTTACTTGAGAGATGCCCACAGAACTTGCCATCATTAAGACAAAATCAGTTGGAATTGAGAGCTCATGAACTGGCTCTCCTCATGGGTTCCAGGTGTCTGTGTGTTCATGGATTAACAGGTGATCTCTAGAAAATGTCTTTAAAAGGTTTGAGCCAGTGGAAGGTTTCAGGTGAAAATATTTGAGTCCACAAAGAAGAAAGACCAAACAGAAGAGATTTTCTTGGCCACACCTGTTCTTGATAGGCTCTGAAGCTCATTGTCTTACCTTTAAAAACACCTGCTCTGTGTGTCAATCCTCTGAGCTTATAACCATAAATAAAGAAATGGCAGCAGTAGGTCAGGGCAGAGCAACCATCCCCAAAGCAGGGTCACAGAGCAGCCCATCAGAAACATCAGGCACTGCAGAGAGGGAGTTTGGAAAACCACTGTCACAGTATCAAATGTGACTTGTTCTTGTAATAATTTAAATGGGGTGTTAGGTGGCTATTTTTAGGTATGTAGAACTCTTTTTAAATTCTGACTTAGGTTTTTCATAATATGAAAAAAGGATTAAAAAATAGCAAGAAAAAGGGAATTAAGTGTAAACTTGGGGGCATTAATAATGTTAATTTTCTTGTTGTAGAATTGCAACCCTTGAAAACTCTTTTTCTAAAAATTTAAATAAGATTGTTTAAATTTTATCCTCTAATTAAGGCTGCTGACAAAGCAGACCTTTGCAGCTCTATCTCTAAATGTTTTGTTACCTCTCCCTGATGTATTACAAAATATTTTGCAACTGATTTGTTGAAAAATTTACACTTTGATCCTTCCCTGCATCTCTGATGAAGGCTGTCCACCAGTGGACAGTGACAGGAATAGTTTTACTCAGTGTTTGGTTGCTGCTTCCTGCTTTCTTTAGTCACTTTGGATCTCATATTCTGTGCAGACAGATGGGAATCTTGAAATACCTGTTCATCAAGGGCTGGTTTTTGTAGCAGTGAATTTTCAATGGTGTACAAATATTGTTATCACTCCTGTGCTTCTCTTATGCTTGGCCATGGGATGTTGCAACCCTTTTCTTCTCTCTATTCCCAAGCAGGTGTGAAAGATTAGCCAACCTGTTTTGTTTGGGAGTGAAAGTTGGTAAAGAATAGGAAAAGGGATAGATGGAGAATCCCATATTTACTTCTATAATTTTTGGAAATTCTGTTAGTGTTGTAAAATATTGAATCCATTACATGGTGGTGGTGTAGACTTTCCTGAGTTTAATTCAACACAAAAGAGTTTCATTTTAGGAAGAAGTTTAAGCCCAGGAAAAAGCCCACCACAAAAACAAACCTGGTTTTGGGGTCTTTTGCTCATTAAGTGTGTCACTTGTAACCATTGGAAGAAGAAGAGGCTTTGTCTACCCTGATCTTCTCCCTAAGATGTTTCCTGATTGCAGCTTTCAGATTGGCAGCTCAGGAAGGGAGCTTTTTGTGGTGGTGTCATTTTAAAGACCATAAAGATTGATTTCTATATGGATCATTTATTAAAATACATGGATTTTTCTTACCTTTAATACCTATATTTGAGAGCCAAGGTCACTGCAGAGCTAAAGGCATAGAAGAGCCTCAGTGCAGTGTAGAGCTGCTACAGGACAGAAAATAGCAAATGTCTCTTTATAACTGCAGCTTCCTTGGTGCTCAGTGTGGTTCCAGGTATCCCATGGTGCAGGGATCCAGCCCCTTAACTTCTTAAATTTCAACCTCATCAAAGATTGATTTTACACTTGGTTTCAGCTTTGGGTGAAGGTTCACGTTTGTTGTTTTCATCCAAAAATATGTTATGGTCTGTATTTCAGACTAAAAATTTCCTGTTAAATTAGAACTCCAAGGTGACTCCTGACCTGAAGGAAATCCTTTGAGATCCACCACATCTTCCTTGCTTTTGTTCTCAATTTTTTAAAAAATCTTCCTCACTTTTTGCATAGATTTCAGTTTGGTAGGAACAGGCTGTGCTTTCTCTGAGCAGCACACACTGGGAATGCCAAAATGTATGTGACTTCTTCACTTGCAGAAGAATACTTCTCTGTAACATTTCTCTTGGTTTTGGTCTGGAATCCCTCCTCACTCAATCTCCCTTTTAGTTTGCATCTGTGGATTTTATAACATTTTAAAGGCATAACAGTACAGATCTGTTCAGTCAGATAAAGAATTACTCCTATTTTATTTGGTATTGCGACAAGTATTATTTTATAGCTATGTAAGCCTTTTATAGATATCTAAGAGGGAATTGAATCCTGGAACTTACCTTGTCTCTGCATTCCATCAGTGTTCAGGTGTATTTCTGGGGTACCTCTTGAACTCAGCAGGGCTTCTGGTAGTACTCAAACTCACATCCTTACACTGCTATTTGGACACAACCCTCATGTTTTACCAGATTAAAATATTCTGGCAAAGTGGTTAAGACAATAAGTTTATGGATCTGGAATTTTTAAGTGTAAATCTCAGTCTGGACCTTAAAGTTGAAGGCTGTGTCCAGCTGTCCCCAGTTGTGGTGGCTTAGAACTCCTAGAACTGCCATCCCACTGCTCTTTGCAGAAGCTGCTCTTGCAGACAAGGCTGATGTTTCTCTGGGTGTTGCTTGCCAATCTGCCATTCTTGGCAGTCTTGCAAGAAAAGACCTTACAGAAGCTTCTGCAGGAGTATTAGGATGAAGATAAGCGTTCTATCCATTCAAATGTTCAATGAAATCTAAGATTAAAAAACAAAAAGAACCCCTATTCCTAATAGTTTGTGCCTTCCAAAAGGGTTGTGTTGTTTCATCCCAGAAGTCAGCACATTTCACTGTACGAAATTCACCCTTTGCAATATATATTTATCATTTTCCCAACTACCTGTAGCTTAGGGAACTCTGTGAATAAGATCATTTGCATTTTTAATTATACAGCATGTAAATGAGTGGCTTACTTCTTATGACAGGTTGGTGAGATACCAAATCTGTCAAGGTTGTAGATGTTGCACCAGACTGTCTCGTGTGCCAAGCACAATTTCAGCCCCAGGATGCCCAGTGACAGCTCTTTAGTGGGTGCTGACTGCAAACAGACTCTCTGGCCTTCACACCAAAGCATCCTCTGACCCCAGATGCCCTCTGAGCCCCACTGGAGCACAAACACATCAGCTCAGGCTTTACAGGTTTTGTATTTTTCCCTGGAACATGGGGCTGAATTCCTGGCCCTCTTGCTGACAAATAAAAGCACAAACAAAACAACCCCTTCCCACACTTTTATGATGAATGAAAGTCTGCTGTGGTTATGCTTTTAGGGGGAGGTATAAGACAGATCTGAGTGTTAAAAAGGGCTTCATGCCTTAAGTGGCAAATGCCACTCTGACAAAGGATTAGTCAAACTTTGAAGGTCGAATTGGGGTTCGGGAGCTCTGTCTGAAGCTCCTTTTTTCATCTGAAAAAGGGACCTTCAAAGAGAAATTTCAGTACTTGACATGCAGCTTTCCCCCCTCTGTTCCAGCCTTGCAAACAACGAAACAACCAATGACAACAGAGGGAAGGAAGACAAGAAAAGCATGTAAAACAGCTTGCAATCCCTTTCATTCACTGCTGAGCTGCTCCTCAGGGCTGGGGCTTTCTTCTGTTTATTATCATTTTATTTCTTTTGCATATTTTTTGTTTTCTGCCAGGGAGAAACTCTTGTTTTCTACAGAGAACAGCTTGGAAGTAGGATATCTGATATGGGAGTGTGTGTTAACCAAGAGCCAGATTTTCAGCAGTGCTCTGTATTCCACAGGCTGCATTTTCTCCCCTACCCACCCAGCTGCCACACAAAAATAACCAAGCCAGTCTGGTGTAGTTTCTCCTTGCGTAAAAAGAACACGAGAAGGAACCAGTAACAGGCGGAGTGAAATTGCCAAATTATTTAGAAATCTTTTCTGGCTCAGCTCTCTCTGCAGGTTGAATATTTCTGGACAGGCAGCCAAAGCTGCTGTGCTGCTGGCCAAGAACATGTCAGATTTCACCAGCTAAGCAATGCAGGCTATGGGCAGGACGTGGCTGGGAGAGCTCCAAGGAAAACTCAGGTGCTGTAGGATGTGGTAATTACTGATTCAGTAAATAGACTTCTCCAAGGCAGTGCAGCATCTGTGTCTGATCTAGGAGGATGTTGGAGCACTGCTGGCAAAAAGCACCAGGTAAAGGTTGGTAGGATACGTTATGACCCCATAAAACGTTCTGGAATTATAAAGAAATATATATCGTGTTTCAGAATGGCAGCAAGACCTTATAAAATTTGTTACCCTCTTCCCCCACACTCCCAAATTCCTCTGTAACCTGAGGCTGCATGGGCTAAAGGTGCTCTCCTTGCTTTTCAGAGATCCAGGCTTGAATTGCCCCTCTGGCATTATTCCTTTCTGCATGCCACGGTGGCACAGGGCTCTTTCCTTCTTGCTTGGACCAGTGATTTTTATCTCGAGACAAGAATTAGCATATAAGAATGGAAAACCTGTTTTATTAACATTTTCAGCTATGGCTGGAGCTGCAGGGCATAAGCTTGTTTCTGGTGAAGGGAAAATGAGGCTGGAATTCAGAACCCCACATGGCTTGTGTCTGGGACCTTGTCTGGGTTTCAGTTTTTGGACTTGGCTTTCAGTAAGAAAAACCTTAACTTCTAATAAGGTAATTCCTTCTGTTCTACCTTTTACTGTGCAGAGTTTCTCTGTAAAACATCTGATGCTTGTCTGGCTCAGAGCTTCCCAGCTCCTAGAATTAGCTGGTAAAGCAGATTAGATTCCTTGAGAATGAAAGCTGTGTCTGGTGAATAGTAAATCATGAGCAGCACCTTCCTGTGCAGAGGTAAAAGCTGTTTATCTCCTTACCTGGGGGAAACTGTTATCACTGTGTCTGCACACCTGTTTAAACAGCCCTGCACTGGGGAGGACATTGGTAAGAGAGATCTGAAACATGATTTAAACTTTGGAATAACTAGTTTTACATATATATGATGATGTAAAATCTTTGGTTTCAACATGAGATGGTTTTACTTGAATAAAACTGTGAGGAGACCAGGAATTAATGTTCACTGTCTCGGCTAACACAGGATAAAATCTGATTCATTTTTTTTCAGTTCAGGTAGAGGTTTTAATCCCTGAGCCAGTTCATACATTGGAAAAGTGTTCCTTTTCCATTTGTGGCACTTTCTTGTACTATTAGTGCTGCAGCTTGGCCAAAAAAGCACAGTCCAAGCTAACAAAACAGAGTATCCTAATAGATAATTTTTGCCTGCTGTTACTCAGAAATCATTCCAAGATTCAAAGTGATAGGCTTAAGTTACTCCCTCTTCTGACCAGCCTTTTTTAGGTTTTCAGCTGCTCTCTGTCTGAAATCAGTAGAGATTTTCTCATCATGAATGGACCAAATATATTAATTGCTGAAGTTTAAGTCCTAACTTAAACATAAATCTGTACAGGGAGAAGGGGAAGGAGTTAAGAAAAATGTAGTTTTTCCTGCTGGATTCCAAAAATATACAGTATTTCCAAAACTTATCGAGGTCAAGCAGCTATGAATTACCTTTCTTGTGATTTTTTTTTCTTTTTCGGTCATTGAAGATGCTCAGGAAGTTTTGTAAATCGGAAATGGACTATTAGGATTTGCTGAAATGCATTTTTGGCTGTGACCATTTACCTGTTTCAGCACTGAACTCTGTGCATCCAAGGTTGTTTGTTTTTATTTTGAAGTAAAAATGTGTAAAGAATACACTTTCTGTAGGTACAAAAGTTCATATTCAGGGTAAAGAAAATGAACCTTTTCCTTGCTGAAATGTATTTCTTGCCAAGTAGGCTGAGAGAGCAGCTGAGTTTCTGCTGTATAAGAAGGTCTTCAGTAGATTCTTCTCTTTTTTCTACAGTGATAATTGTCCCTTATAGCTGCATCTGAATTAAACACTATCTACAAAGATCTTAAACCATGGAATTCCTTCAGTGCTCCTCCAGAAAGTGATCTTGGAGCTCTATAACTTTTGAATTCCTTCTCTTCTTGACTTCTCCATCCTTCCATGCACTCACACCTGTACAGTCTTTGCACTGGGTTTGGGGTGTACATCACAGTGTTTATTTTGTGCTGTGTTGCTCTTTTGCTTTTATATTCTTCCCACCAGTGCTAGGCCTTAAAGATGGATGTAAATAGGAAAAGTGAGCCTTGTGGGGTTGAAAATCTGTATTTATGATTTCAGAGTTCCCTCAGCAGAACTTCTCTCATGCCCTCAGAGAACAGCAAAATGCTGCCTCCAGCTTTTGAAATGGGCCTTTGCAAAAAGCTTCCAGTCTGATGCAAACACATAAACAGAAAATGGAAAGAGGCTTGAGCATCTGGAGAGAAACATTCCAGGCTGGGCTGCTGTGTTCAGGTTGCAGTGGCACATTGTGACAGGGTTCACAGGGACTTCCAGGTGAGGGAAGAGACAACAATGTTGANGTTTAAATTTTGTTTCTGAGGCCTCTCAGCTTCTCAGAAGGGAAAAAAAATCCTACGAAAGGATTTTTAATGAAAAGATGTCTGTGACAGCACGTTCTGTCCAGGGCATGTGAAGGTGTGGGAGAGCTCAATCCATGATCCCTCTGCTCTCTCTCAGACTGGCTTGGGCAGTGAGCCACAGGAAAATCTCTGCTCTCTGCCTCTGATTGTGTATCCAGGCAAAGCCCCCATCCCCTGCCTCTGTGCAGAGCCTGTCTGAGCAGAGCTGGGTGTGGCAGCCAGGTGAGGGACCCAGATGAGGCTCCAATAAGGAAGGGGGACTATAAGTCTTGAAGGGTTTTTTTAAATACAATAATTCTGGAGGGACAATATAACTGCATTAAGTGTTTGTTGGGGGATGAGTGAAAGAGAGGATGTTGTCCTTTTCAGGCTACTTTGGGTACTGCCTGTGTCCAACCCAAACCTGGAGTGAACAGCTATTTATGAGTGACTGATCTGTTGCCACTCACATCAATTTTCATGTTTATGCTGATTTTAATGAAGATTCTTTGTCTGCCATATGACTTTTCATGATATGTGAACTAGAAATGGTTGCAGGAATTGCCTGTTGTCATTTCTGCTCTGCAAGAAGATATTTAAAATTTATATTTTCCTTC
This sequence comes from Spizella passerina, assembly GCA_013401375.1. Taxonomy (NCBI): domain Eukaryota; kingdom Metazoa; phylum Chordata; class Aves; order Passeriformes; family Passerellidae; genus Spizella; species Spizella passerina. Next base: position 37,069 of record WBNQ01000880.1, on the reverse strand, counting down.
CTGTCTTGAACTTCCCCTTCTCTCTTCTGTAAATATGTGTTAGTTTGGCTTCTGGGGATATTCTGTAGGTCTTGCAGCCTTTCTGCTTTGCATGGCTGACACAAAGAAGAAAAAGTAGTGTGAATGCTAATGGAATATTTTTGGAAAGTGATTGAAATGAAGTTATGTTTGTAGATAAAAGCCACTTTTTTATCTTCCAGGGCCTGTTCTCAGAGATCCCTAGCACTAAGATCTAAGGTTTTAGTAGTGGAACCGATTTGAACAAGGAAGTTTAGAACTCATTTATACATTTTATATATTCTACTCATGAAATGGGTGAGGAGCCTCAGTCCCTAAAGGCCTCTGTAGTATCCCAGCCTTCAAGATGTGTTTCTTCAGCCTTCCCCTGTCCCTCTCTATATTCTGTGTGTGAATAAAATAAATCCCTAATGGTCCTGGTTGCCCTCTTGGCTCTGTTTTTTAGGTGCCTTGACTGGGCTTTCGATCTCCAGAGTCACCTTATTGAAACACAGCAGGATCTTTCTGGGATGGCCTCCAAGATGTTCCTTTGAAAGATGAAATGTAGCCACTAATAAGCCATTCCATTTCTTTCTCCTCCCCTCTCTGTCTCTGTCAGGAAACTCTTTGGCTTCATATTTGCACTCCTATAAAAAGCTGGAGATCTACTGTCTCTTTTATTGGAAATAAATTAATAAATATTAAAAAAATGTAGTGAAAGGGACTTGACCTGTGAAAACCCTTCCTTCCCTTTTTCTATGTCTCCATTGCGGCATGCTCCTGTAACTTCAGGCTCTAAAAATGGTTACCAAAAAAGGGGAAAAAGAAGGGTGGGGGAAATTTTGGGTTTTTTTCCCTGCCCAACACCTGGACCTCCCCAGAGGGATTTCCCGTCAGCTGCAGCCTTTGAGGTTGGCCTAATCTGGGTTTGTTTTGCTTTGAACCAGAGCTGCCCCATTTGGACATGTATTTCACATGTCCCAGGAGCTCTTTTCCTCCCTCTCCCCAGTGTCCTGACGTCTGTTCAGTTCCTGTGCAGCCCCACTGGGAGATGTTTGAGGTGGGGAGCGCTGAGTGATCTTGTTTGAAGGGATGGGAATGCCAGGCATTCCTCACTGGGCTTCCATGGGAGCTCAGAGCTGGCCCTGAGGCTCCCTGCTGACATCTCCATCTCTGGATCCCTCTGCTCCTCTCATCTCTCCCATCACCGAGTGCCGGCTGCTGCCTCTGCCGGGAGTGCTCTGAAGAGTACCCAGGCAGCCAAAAATAACAGCAATAAAAATAAAGGCATTATTAAAGCCAGATACAACTGATCTGAAGTCACAGCGAGTGTAACATGACTCAGTCAAATCCCCAGGACAGTTGGAGACAGAAAGGGAAGGAGAGAGGAAAATCTCTATCTGTTTAAAGTTCTGGGCCCCAAACTCCTTACAAGTCGGCTTTGATAATTCATCAGACGACCACAAAAAAGAATGCCTCCCCCGCTCCAGATGCAACCGTGTCTTGTCCCAGCCTCTTTTTCCACAGCCTGTGAATCTCACCACATCAAGGGGAAAAGAAAATACATTTAAAAGTTCTCCTTATTTAGGTTGGGTAGGTTTGAAATATCCTCTGAAGGCAAACGTGTGCATGTGTGTGACTGGAGGCACGCGTGTGTGAGGATAGAGACACGTAGAGTTCTGCTTGGGAGAAGGGGAAAATTACTGGGAAAAAGCAGAATTTGCAGTTCACACCCAATTCTGTTAGAGAAAGAGGAGGCTGTGAGTCTCTATTGTGACACAGTTAAGCTAACTGGAGAAATTAACCCAAAAACCTACACCAAGGAGGATAATGTGGGATGGGTAACTGCACCCTCACCCCATCAGTTTCCCTGTAAAGGAGAATAACTCAGAGTCCAGGCATTAAAACAATAAAGTTTAAACTGAGTTAAAACAATAGACATAGGCACTTCACAAAACAACAAACTCTCCTGGATGTGTGTTTGGCTGCTGGTGGACATTTGCTGGAAAGCAGATTGATGTACCAGGGTGAAACAGGAATGGAGGAGAAACGTAGATTGGGCACTGCTGGTTGCTTTGGGGGGCAGAAATTAAATTCTCAAGGCTGTTGTTGTGTTTCAGGTATGGAGGGGGCACCATGGAAGGTGTTCCATACCAAGAAAGGTATTCCATACCATGAGAGGTATTCCCCACACCATCTGGGAGAGTGGCTTTGACTCATGCACTCACAGCAAATGGCAGAAAAGGGGCCAACCAAGAACACTTGGATCTGATTTCAGTATCACACAGTGTGTGTGTTTTGTTCTCAGATTTTTGCTGGGGCCAACTCTGACATAAACAGATGGACTTCAAAGTAGTTGGTCTGAATAAAAACTTACATAATATTTTAATGGTTCAAGTCTTTTGGGACTGTAAAACTAGATTGAAAATCTCAGAAGGTATTTATTTATGTTTTTTTGGGCCAGGCAGAGAGACAAGAAATAGATCTGGTTTTGTTTTTTTGGTTGATTGGTTTGTTTGTTTGTTTTTCATCATCCTGTGACTTCAAACAACTTTTGCAATTGTTATAAGGGAAGATAAGCTGCTTTTGAAACTGAAATTGTTAACTAATTTACAAAAAAATTGATAATTTTTTCTTTTGAAGCTTCAACTTTTCAAGGCTGGATACACCATTATTTTCTCTTTTTATTTGTCTTGCTGCTTGATTTAATTTTTGTAAGGTTTTTGTTATTATCTTTTTTAATTTCATTTTATCTGCTTTGAAAATTAAGATCTTTATAAACTGTCATGTGGTAAAAATGAAATGTAAGGGGAAAAAGTGTGAATTCAAAGGAAAATTGCAACTTCTGCAGTGTTCTAAATGAGGGTGCTCTTTTCCTTTCCTTTTCCCTTATGAGCTCTTTGTTTCTATGAATTGTCTCCTTTTGCCCTTTTTTTTTAAAGAAAGGTTAATGAGAATGTCCATAGGCTACTTATGAGTGCAAGAGGTTACCTGTGGTAGCCCTGTGGTTCTGCTTCTGGCTGGAATCAGGCAGTGCCAATGGGAATCAGGCATGGGCATTTCATTGCTCTTTTTCAAACCTAAAAGCCTTGAATAATCTTGTCTTTTGAGGGATGAGTGTATCTGATACTGAATATTTAAATTTGGAGTATTTCATGTCATCTTAGTCCTTTGGTTTTGCAGAAAACCTGTTCCTCATGTGCAGATCCTGAGGGATTTTAATGGCAGCACAGATGGACCAGCTGAACTTTATTCTGGGTTTTCAAGGGCAAACTGCAAAGCCACTGTTTGATGTTCTCATCTTGATAAACAACAAATCATGTGATTTTGTTCTGTCCTGGAGACACAAGTTGGGGCACAGTCTGAAGGATTTCCTCTGTTTGCCAATCTAACCCAGCAAGACTGGACTGCAAGACGAGATGCAATTCGAGCACTTCATTTGCTGGTGCTTGTTCCACAAGCTCCAGAGAGGCCCTGTGTTGCTAATACCACAGACAGAATAACCACAGCCTTTCAAGATGGATTTGATGTCCCTCACAGAGCCTCGTAAGTGCTGCACTGTGTGCCCAGGCTATAAAGAGATGTTTTAATTTAGAAAGGCTACTCCTTGCAGTTGTGTCAATATTACTTTAAAAAGTGTTTGGGTGGAGGCAAGGGGAGATGTGAGAGCAATTTTGGACCAGATTCTTGGGATCCAGTCTGTCAATATATAAAGTCAAATCTTGAATCAAAGTTTTTACACAAAATGGAAAAGTAATATTCTGAAGGAGTTTTTGTGAAACATCCCCTAGTTCTGACAACCTCCACACTTAGTTAGAAGTTACTCTCATTGCTTTCAAATCTGAACACCTTCTGGTAGCTGACATGACTTACATCTGCCACACACATTTTCTTTTCTATTTCCCCAGTGGAACAATACGTTGTATTTATTTTTTAATGTACATGCTGTTGTTGCCTGTATTATAAAAATGTTTGGCCGCATTGGTCTGCTCTGGGTGTGGAAGGCAGTAAGGCTGTGATGCTCTGATGTTGCATTTATTCACTGGATGCTGGAGTACAGCACAAAACAGGATGTTTTGAAAATGGAATAGTCACCAGCAATAGTCCCTGTTTGCTAAATAATCTGGATTTGTATGGCTGTGTTTAAAAGAAGGATATTCTTTAATGCTTTCAGAATGCACTCTTAGTTAAGTCCTTTTTAAAATTATTTTCTGGCTAGGATTTCCATATGGAGTGAAAGGAGTTATATACCCAATTTTACCTTTACATGGGCATACATTGATGTGCAACTGCTGTAGGTTACTCTGACCATTTCTACATATCTCTTGATTATTGCTGAAAAATGTGTAAATTAAAAAAATTAAGACATTTCCAGAATATGCCAACTCATTCCAGTGCAGCTAGACCCAGTGAGCTGTTTGGCTTAGGAATTTCAGTGTCAGTAGCTGCATGTCCATGCCTTGTCCCTGCTCATGTCTCCTGTTGGGATAAAGTGAAATGCAATGTCACACAAGCCTGGAAGGTGGGATTCATTTCCATGAGGTGTCCCACTTTTATAAAACTGTTTATAGCTCTAGATTTAACATTGAACTGAACTTTCTAATTTCTAAAATATGTTAATGAAGCTGATAATAATGAATGTCTAGTCTATGTGCTCTGCAATTTAATACCTATTTGGAACTGTATCCAAACACAGAGCCACACTTCTGACCTTGGAGCTACTTTTTGTGCTGATATTATTCCTTTCCTCAAGGTCCTTATCAGCCATGATCTGTTAGGTACAACCAGTCTGGACATGAATGTTCATAGGCTGAGTGACTCCCAGGATGTGTTTCCGTGGCTTTCTTAGACACCTGAATTCTCTGAGAGATGTTTGCCCGTCCTTATTTTTAATTTTCTGGCTGTGTCCTCCTGGTCCCGTGCAATAGAGACTCAATTTTGGTTTGGTTCTGGTGCACCCTGGGTGTTTCCAGAGCGCTGAATTTGACTGTGAACCCTTAAGCAAACATGAGACTGTCAGGAGGGCAAAGAGGTGGTGTTCGACTGAACCCACCAAAGTTTAAGATTTAATTGGAAAGATATTGTTGGATTGTTGCAACACATTGCTTTTCTGTATTTCCATATGTGATCCTAGCTTGGGGTCATTTGAGAACAGTCCAGCTGATGACTTCAGCAAGTATCTTAACTAAATTAGGATCAGGCAGTGACGGAAGAATTCTGGTTGTGGTTGGTGTGTCTTTTGGAAACTAGAACATATTAGCAGAAACCAGCAACAAATTTTTTGTCATGACTCTATTGGGAAAGGAGAAAAACTTCCCCATTGCAGCATCTCCTACCTCAAAGTCAAGGATGTGAAACATCTCAGTTGGCCACCACATCGTGAAGGACGATTTATTGCATCTGTTCAAAAACAACTCTGTGTTCTCTGGGGGCTCCGTCCTTCACTAGCAGCGCCTCGGACTCGATGATCTAATAGATCTTTTTCCATCTCTAACTTTTGTGGCTTGCCATATGTAGAGATAAACATCTTTCTTTCCGATCAGCGTTGACGGACAGACTTTCAGGCATGGAAACATTATTGTGTGTGTGGGACAGGGGGAGGGGAGCTAAGGCCATTTGCTGAGTGTTACTGTCTCCAGGGCATAGGGTTATTGGAAAATGATAAATAGCTGGGCAGGCAAAGGAAATATGAAAACCCTGTCATGGAACAGAGATGCCCAAGATTTCTGTTCATATTGCAGTGACCAAAAGAAATTTACATTGGAAAAACCCTCTTGCCTTCAGGGCTGAATGNGCTATAAAGAGATGTTTTAATTTAGAAAGGCTACTCCTTGCAGTTGTGTCAATATTACTTTAAAAAGTGTTTGGGTGGAGGCAAGGGGAGATGTGAGAGCAATTTTGGACCAGATTCTTGGGATCCAGTCTGTCAATATATAAAGTCAAATCTTGAATCAAAGTTTTTACACAAAATGGAAAAGTAATATTCTGAAGGAGTTTTTGTGAAACATCCCCTAGTTCTGACAACCTCCACACTTAGTTAGAAGTTACTCTCATTGCTTTCAAATCTGAACACCTTCTGGTAGCTGACATGACTTACATCTGCCACACACATTTTCTTTTCTATTTCCCCAGTGGAACAATATGTTGTATTTATTTTTTAATGTACATGCTGTTGTTGCCTGTATTATAAAAATGTTTGGCCGCATTGGTCTGCTCTGGGTGTGGAAGGCAGTAAGGCTGTGATGCTCTGATGTTGCATTTATTCACTGGATGCTGGAGTACAGCACAAAACAGGATGTTTTGAAAATGGAATAGTCACCAGCAATAGTCCCTGTTTGCTAAATAATCTGGATTTGTATGGCTGTGTTTAAAAGAAGGATATTCTTTAATGCTTTCAGAATGCACTCTTAGTTAAGTCCTTTTTAAAATTATTTTCTGGCTAGGATTTCCATATGGAGTGAAAGGAGTTATATACCCAATTTTACCTTTACATGGGCATACATTGATGTGCAACTGCTGTAGGTTACTCTGACCATTTCTACATATCTCTTGATTATTGCTGAAAAATGTGTAAATTAAAAAAATTAAGACATTTCCAGAATATGCCAACTCATTCCAGTGCAGCTAGACCCAGTGAGCTGTTTGGCTTAGGAATTTCNCAGTCTGGACATGAATGTTCATAGGCTGAGTGACTCCCAGGATGTGTTTCCGTGGCTTTCTTAGACACCTGAATTCTCTGAGAGATGTTTGCCCGTCCTTATTTTTAATTTTCTGGCTGTGTCCTCCTGGTCCCATGCAATAGACACTCAATTTTGGTTTGGTTCTGGTGCACCCTGGGTGTTTCCAGAGCGCTGAATTTGACTGTGAACCCTTAAGCAAACACGAGACTGTTAGGAGGGCAAAGAGGTGGTGTCCGACTGAACCCACCAAAGTTTAAGATTTAATTGGAAAGATATTGTTGGATTGTTGCAACACATTGCTTTTCTGTATTTCCATATGTGATCCTAGCTTGGGGTCATTTGAGAACAGTCCAGCTGATGACTTCAGCAAGTATCTTAACTAAATTAGGATCAGGCAGTGACGGAAGAATTCTGGTTGTGGTTGGTGTGTCTTTTGGAAACTAGAACATATTAGCAGAAACCAGCAACAAATTTTTTGTCATGACTCTATTGGGAAAGGAGAAAAACTTCCCCATTGCAGCATCTCCTACCTCAAAGTCAAGGATGTGAAACATCTCAGCTGGCCACCACATCGTGAAGGACGATTTATTGCATCTGTTCAAAAACAACTCTGTGTCCTCTGGGGGCTCTGTCCTTCACTAGCAGCGCCTCGGACTCGATGATCTAATAGATCTTTTTCCATCTCTAACTTTTGTGGCTTGCCATATGTAGAGATAAACATCTTTCTTTCCGATCAGCGTTGACGGACAGACTTTCAGGCATGGAAACATTATTGTGTGTGTGGGACAGGGGGAGGGGAGCTAAGGCCATTTGCTGAGTGTTACTGTCTCCAGGGCATAGGGTTATTGGAAAATGATAAATAGCTGGGCAGGCAAAGGAAATATGAAAACCCTGTCATGGAACAGAGATGCCCAAGATTTCTGTTCATATTGCAGTGACCAAAAGAAATTTACATTGGAAAAACCCTCTTGCCTTCAGGGCTGAATGTTATGAACCTTCAAAGTGATTCTTGAGAAGAAAAGGGGCTGGGAATGAAAGGAGTGGGAGGGATTGCCATGCTGTTCCTACGGAGCAGGGGTCACTGCAGAATAACATTCATCATCTTGTTGGTGCTGTTCTGAGAATGGGAACAAGGTGGGAGAGATAAAAGCAGAGTTGAGCTGCAGTCTGGCGTTTGTGGCTTGTTCTCCAGTCCCATGAGAGCTGAGAATGGATTAAGTCCAAACTTTTTTCTTCTGGATTTCATTCAAGGGTTGTTCAGCTGGCCTGTGGACTGGGTGCCTTTACTGTAATATTTTGTTTTTTCCCTCAGCTTGCTTGGACTTCAAAGTTCCATTCAAATGTATTAGTCACAGGCATATGTATAATGGCCAAGTCTTCTGCCAGGGCAAGTCAGCATGGATATGTGAGAGTTTATAGCACTTGAAGTTTGGGCCTAAGAACTAAGATCCTGGCCATAATTTGTGCCTCAAGAAAGTAAGGACAGAGATCAGTCTGTCATTGACATATAATTATTTCCATTTGGTTTTATATCCCATTCTAAAATGTCACTAGATTTATTCTTGTTATTTCAATTCCAAATCAAAACCCCCTGAAAAACAATTAAACACCTGTTCCTGGGGAGGCTGAAATGTTCATGAGGGTGAACTGAAACAGACTCTGCCTCCTCTGGAACCAAGGAATCGGCCAAGCTGGCCATGGGATATGATTCTCTCTGTTCCTTATCCATGTTGTGGGGCAAAGGTGTAAGTCATGGGTGCTTGGTATGCATAATGAACAGCAGAGGAACTTGAGAAATGTGGTGTTTTTCTGTGACACTTGATTTAAAAGTTAAAAATAACTTACTTCATTGGCAGGCTTTCTTTGCATTTGGAAAACAGGAAGCCCTATCTTTGATTCAGTTATTGGAAAAAGTAATTGAATTTACACTGGAGGCCGAATTTTCAGAGTATCTGAGCACCCTTTCATCACATGTTACATTTCCAAATGGGGAGAAAAAGGCACCACATTTTGACATTTCCTCTCCCTTCACTGCATTTAAAGCTGCCATGAATTGCATTGCATTTTACACAGAGAGTGATGGAAACTGTGCATCAGACCCAGTAGCACGGATCCAGCTGCTGTATTTAAGTGCTGTGTTTGCTTTTTAATGTCAGTAGCCATTCAAGGCATGGATTCAATATTCCTGAGGCTCTTTGGCTGGGCTTTGTGGCACTCACCAGCTTTTTGTTCTTGGCAAAACTCTCATTTAAAATATCTAATTTGGCAGGTCTGTTGGGGAGGGAAGGACACCCTCTTGTACCTCATAATCCCTGTTTAGCTGTTTGAGGGATCTGATACTTTGGTGTCAGGATGATTGACAGCTGTCATGAAGCTGAGGTGTTCATGTGAGAAACATTCAGCACTCCACTTTAGGGCTTCTTTGCAAGTTCCCATTGCAATGGTGCAGAGATGGATTATCTGTGCAGAGTTTGAGGATCAGCGGCTGCACTTGGTTGTGCTGGGTGATCTCAAGAGCTGATTTGAACTTCTGTACAATCCTAAGGCCCTACAGTTGCATCCCTATTTTCTCTCTACAGATCCACGCTGCCTTTAAATCACATTTAGTGCCAGTGCTGTTCTATGAAAATCCCTGACTGTAACATCCACCCAATGCTTCTTTTGTAGCAACACCTCAAAGGCTGGTATGAGGGAAATTTTGCTGCACCAGGCACATAAATGCACAACAGTCCCCAAGGAGGGGGATCCATGTGCATTTGGGTGTACTGAAAGCCCAGGCAGATTTTGGCTATTCAAAGACCTGTGTAGGTACTGACACACAGGAAAAATTTCCTGAGTCAAGGTGTGTAGCTGGGCAGTGAACTGGATTCAGGCCTTAAGGCAGGTCAGGCCCAACAGCGTTGAATCATCCACTACATCAAGAAAACCTTGTTCCAAAAGTCACTGAAGTATTTTATGAGCTGTGGGGAAGGGCTTTGATGTCTCTCAGATAATTATTAGACGTGATTCAGAATGGGAAGAGCAGCAGGGCTGATAGCCACTGCTGCCCACACTTGATAGCCAGGCTGTTACTCCAAAAGCACAAAAGTGGATGCAGGGTGGTTGTTTGAAGTTGTTTTTTCATTCCTGACATGTGGTTTGCACTTGGATGGGGAAATGCCTCACTCCCAGTTGTGTCTCTGCTGGGCACTCTCCAGAGCCATGGGGATCAGGGCCACCAGCCCAGGCTCATCCAGCCAGTGGCCAGAGCAGATGCTGCTTCAGCAGGAAGTTTATGTATTCTTGAAAGGACAGCTATCAGGTAACTTGGTGTGCAGGGAGATTTCTTTCTTTTCAGTGCAAACCAGCTTCTGCCTTGCAGCTCTACGGACTAATGCTGGGATTTGGATGTAATACAAAGCAGTTTTTCTGGGATCTGTGGAGAATCCAGTTTAAACCTGCTCAGACACAGCCTTAAAGGGGATTGGGGACCTGTGGATTTTACACTGTGGCACAGAGCACCCTTCTCTTGGGACTGTTTCTTTTTTTCAATACTTCTCAACCAGTGTTTTCCATTTAACAACAGATCTTTGCACTGGCCACATATTTAAACCAAATAAACAAACAAAACCCGCAGTTTCTTCTTTCTCTATAATTTCTGACCTGAGATGACACAAGCTGTGACTGGATCAGGTTACTCTGCACTCTGCTTGCACATCAAGGCCATAGTTTTCCCAAAGACCCTGTTCAGCTGCCAGCAGGATGATCCCATTCCATCGGGCTGGCTGTGGGCTCTGGCAGGCTGGCATCCTGTGGGATGCATCCTGCTGGCCCCTGGCAGTGCAGCAGCACAGGGCACTCCTGGATTGCTGAGTGTGGTGTTGTCTTGCTGCTGGAGGCTGAGCAGGACAGACCTTTTGCTGTTTGCACCCTGCTTGTTCTGTCCTGAGAGCAGCTCTGCATCCCCAGACAGAGTTCCTGGTCTCCTGCTAGCACAAATCCCAGAGGTCTGATGCAAACAGCAGCAGAAATGACAGAGGCTGGACCAAATCACAGCTGCCAACTCATCTGCTTCTGATGTTGCATAAAAGCACATCTCACTTTGCATATGACCAGAATAATTTATGATGTTTACCTTTATTTTCCTCCTTGTCCATAATCCTTTAATACATTTACCCCCAGCTGAACTGTCTCTCAGCCCTGGATCCTGGTTGTCCTGGGACATGGAGACATGCAAGCATTTTCCTATCAGATTAAAAACTCACTGACCACAAAAACTTGGAAATTCTATCTCTTGGTTGTCTCTTCTCTTTTAGACTGTGCAGAAACTTTATCAGTCTTTCAGTTATTAATAGATTGTTTTGCTTTTCTCAATATTTAGGGCCTCGTGTGACCTTACTAATAATTTACAAGAATTTTTGTATGTCTGTGTTTTAATTCCACTGGCTTCTGTGTCAGCTGATGAGCTTTGATTGGTTGGGTTTACCTAATATGTAACCAAACAGAGACAGTAACCCAGTGTGGTTTATTCAGATATGTAGTTTCTTTCTAGGCATATGATTCATAGTCTGTGAGAGAGACTGCAGCTGGACAGCAGAAATTTTGCAGGAGGAGAGACAAAGCAAGCTCTCTTTTCATGTAGCCTCCTCGATACAGCTTCATATCTTCCAGCCTTTTCAGAAGTTTTCAGAATATTAATAATAGTAGCTTGACAGGATCACAAAAGAAAAGCTGTGAAAACTCTAGAACGTTTGGGAAAAAAAGAAAAATTCATGTTGACCGTGAGTTGGCTGAAGAGTCTTTTCTCAAGATGTCTCATAACTTGGATGTAAACTTGTCTATAAGCCTACATTTGATAATTATAAGCAGTGGCCAGCCTTTTAATAGTTATAATGTAAACCATGCAGCAGTAACTGATGAAATACACACATGCATTCAATTCTGTGCCAAAAAATGTAGGAGAAAATACAGACCTTTTGCAACTCCTATTTTTCTAAGGGAAATCCAACTGCTTGCTGTCAGTTTGCCTTAGGAAGCCTGATTTTGGGTAGGGAACTGGAATCTTTTGCCATGCAACTACATATCAGTGCAGCAGCAGTTCTGAATTAAAATCCCAGTTCTCAGATCCAGTGATAACACAATATTGCGTGTGGAAAAAACACCACTTCTTTAGGAATTAAAGAGGGATTATTTGAAACAAGTATGTGTGTGGGTGTGCACACACAAAAACATGCATATAGACACTGTAGAAAAATATTATGAGGCCTTCAGCAATATTTTTTTTTTGAAACTGGAAATGAGACGTAACTTAAATAGTAAGGATAATTAACTATAGGAGCAGTTTACCAAGGGAAGTGATAAATCCATCAGCACTAGAATTCTAACTTCAGATCAGGATTTTCAGAAAAAGCTGTGGGTCAGCCTCAAGGTGCTGGCCAAAACCATATTTACTTATGCAGGAGGGAAGCCCAGTCTTCCTCCACCAGAGGTGGGATTCTTTAACCCAAGTTAGTTTGGTGGTTGCAGGAGGTGTTCACAGTTCTCCTCTGGTATGATTTTTCTCCCACATCTTGTTTTAAAGAGCTTGCTCAGTTAGCAAAATAATAAAAAACAAAAAAGAAGAAGAAAAGAAATACTGATTTGTATGTACATTCTGTTCACACACAATTCTGTTCCACCTACATATTTTGCCTTTGGACCTGCCACCCCTGTTTTGCATATTGATATCTGCACTGGACAAAATTTGATATTTCAGAGGACAGCAATGGCCTGCAGTGGAGGGAATTACTTAGGAGATTTACCTGTGTCAGTAAATCTGGAACAATCACACCAATGATTGCTTGGTGTACGGTGAAATCCAGCCAGCTTTAGTTTCTACTGATATCCATCTCATCACTGGTCACCAAATTAGTTTGTGTTTCAGGCAGTCCAGCTACAATATTTAAATTTGCATGGCCATGAATGCAAGGGCTTGGTTGCATGTGGGGTTAAGACAGTTTTTGTTGTGCTTTGTTTCCTCACAGTGTCCTTTCAGTCTGGGCCTTTGTGCACCATTTCTTACACCACCTTTTAAGCTCCACTCAACATCCTGCACAGTCCCCTGTGTCCCTGTCAAAGTAAGAATAGACTTAGAATTTTCCTGTCAAATTTCAGCTATTCCTGCAAAAATCCAGTGCTATGCCCGACCTTTCATTGCAAAACTCAGCATCTGCTGAAGTCTGGTAGTGTTGGAGTGTGGGTGAGGAACCATCCTGAAGATGTTTGAGGTTCCCTGAGCAAGGTTGGGATCTAAAGTCATTTCTGGGGTTCATGGTTTTGGTAAAAGTACTTCATCCTGGTGGCATCTCTGTACCTCCATCTGTGAGGCTGAATTTAGACAGCTCTGGTGAAATGGATCCTGGGCCTCTTTTGGTGCTAAGGACAGTTTGGCCGTTTTTGGTTTAGCGCATTTTACTTGAGGTAAAAGCATTGACTTTGTGAGGAACATAGAGGGGTAGGTATATGGAATAATTTTGTTGGCTTCAGTATTTCATATTGAGGAATATGGTATTTTCTTGTTGTTTTCTTTTACTGTGCTTTCAGATATGCAAGTACATGATCAGGGAAAGCCTTTTAGCTGCCAAGGAGGATGAATTAATAAATACTGGAGATGTGGGATTGCATTGCCTACCAGAAAAGACAAAAGGACAAATGCTGGTGTTTCTGAGGCACTCTCCCAGGTTCAGTTAATCCTCCAGTACCTTGACACTTCTGCTTAATCCAGCTCTGTTCCTTTGCCTGGATTGCTCCTCCATTTGGGCCAAGAGTATTCCTTAAGCCTGATCATTTATTTCAAGGCTGTAATTAAGGTCTTGTATATGTTCAAACAGATCATAGGCAACAGGGACAAGAGATGTCATCCATCACAATTTCCACAACCTAAAGATATTTTTTTTGGTTATACCATACATTCTTTCTCTTATTATTTTGTGACTTGGCAGAAATACACTTTTAAAAGTAGGCCACCATGTCCTTTCCTGCATTCATTACAAGTGGGCTACTAGGAAAGCCCCAGACTGGCAAGGCATCTATTTTTGGTTTCCTTTTGCAGTATGAGGACAAAGTTTCCTTCAGATACAGCTCTGTCCAGGGATCTCATCCCGTGGACTACAGCATATAATTTGAGTCAAAAAGAGAGGGAAAAAAAGATCAACTGCAATCTCCAGTGCCTCTTCCCTGTGTGCGTCTCTGCAGGTCTGTGCAGCTTTGCAGGCGCCAGGAGCAACCACTCTGCAGTTAAGGTTGCAAAACATCTTCCATTATGACACTGTTTTCAGAGCTTTAGGGTCTTTGGAAAAAAAATACCTATTAGGATGGAATTTTTGTTTCTTGGTGACTGTCAAAAATTATGGTCTCTCCAAAATGTTGGGCAAAGCCCATGCAGCAATTTCTCTTGCATTATGTGAGAGTAAAAAAACCTCTGAAAAAGTAGGGGAAAAACCACACACACATACAGTGCAATCCTTCCCAAGTGGCAAAATAAATATTTCTAACAACTACAAAGTATTTCCAACCCAGGCTCTGCATTTCTGCAAGACTCAAGTTCTCACAGAGCAGTGCAACATTTACATTTGGAAAAAAGGTTGGGATTTTCTTTAATTTCTTAAAGAACTGCATATATTGATGGCATCTGTATTGAAGTTATGCCCCATTTATGCCCTTAATGATATCTCATTGTGCAGTTTGTGCTACTTAGGGAATTGCTTCTTCCAAGCTGATACTGGAAGTTATTTCATAAGGAGTTGCTAATCACAGATCTGCCTTTCCCATTAACTTTGTAATATTTTGCATTATGTTCTTGTTATGAAGCTTTACTTTTGAAAGGGAAAACTATTTCTTTTGTGAAGATATTTATCAAAACAGAAGAAGATTTTGCACTGTCAATCCAGTTTTGCAGGATGCTGTCTCCAAACTCACAGTTGCATCAGCAAAGTGAATTTTATGGCCTGTAAAAATGCAAAGGTGTAAGAGAGAGGGCAGAAATCTTCTAGTGCTGCATCTCATCCAGAAGATTTCAATAAGTATTAGAAGTTCTTTAGTGGTGTAAATTCTGAGGACACAACCTAAAGATATAAATAGTAGCAAGTTACAAGTAGGAATAGTTACAAGTAGGAATAAATTGTATTTTTGAATGTGAATGGTCTTAAAAATAATTCTCTTTCTGAAGTCAGGATGGAAGAAGGGAAGTTAACTAAATATTATATAATATAATATTTATTATTTTAATCAATATTTTCATTTAATTTTGAAGCCCTGGTGTAGTGCAGCATTCCTGCAGATATGGCAGGCATGGACACAATCTACAGAGCAGCAACTTCTAGAGGGGCAGCAGGTCACCAGGGCTCTATGGAATAAAAATTTACCCTGGAAATCTAGAGAGGATGATACCTGAACATCAGTTACAAGTAGGAATTGTCCATCCCCAGCTTTTTATTCAGATTTTGTGTCTCTCTGCTGGAACTGTGTCTCTGCTAAGTGGAATGGAATGATTTGTTAAGCCTAAAATAAAAACACCCCTTGCTCTGGCAAAGGGTTAAGTTTGTGAGTAAGGTTTTGGAAACATGGTTACGAAAGAAAAAAAACAAACATAACGTTTGTGAGGAGCAGAGTGAAAATGCCTGGTGTTAGCTCTGATCCCTGCTGGAGCTCCAGGAATTCCTGGGATGTTCTGAGCTGCTTCAGACAGGGTGGTTTAGGAGCTGTGTCTCAGACATGCACAAATGGAGTGTATGCCCTGATGTGATCTCCTCTCGTGGCTCCAGTGGGTGCAAATCAGTCTAGAGAACAGTGTGGTGACTCTCCTTTTCCCCCTACTCTCCTTAATTATTTTTGTGGAATTTAGGACTAAGCAGAACTGCTCATGGGCCATAAATGCAAATACAGCCCTGGTTATGTGTGCCAGGAGCCACAAGGCACATTGACTTCATACCCTGACCTTTGCATGCAGCTCACTCTGCTTCCTTGTGGATCACTGAATGTCTGTCTTTGTCTGCCTCCCATGCAGGGTGGCTTATATTGAGGTATTTTCATGGTTTTGTTACAAATTGAGTGTCTTTATATCAGTAAAAGATATTATTTTAGAGCGTCTTTGATAATGTCTAAATTTGAGGATTTTCTGGGTTTCCATAAAGACCTTGTGTGATGCAGTAATCTGGAAGGTGGATTTTTCTCTCACTTTGTCAGTGCAGTAACTGGAGCTGAGGAAGTAAAGGGAGATGACCATCCGATGATGCATCGAGCTCCGATTTATTGATCCAGTCCACACATCTTTATAATCGTCTTAATTAAGTTCATACATATTACAAAACCCAAGCTCATCATTGGCTACAAATTACTCATCAACCCCTCCTTTTGTTGTTAATACTTGTGGTTTCTTGTTGAAACTAATACCTGTTTTTCTCATCTTGTTGTTGACTTGTTATTGACCGTTCTCAAGGCCTCCATGTTTTCCATCATGTTTTTTTTCTCATCACTATTCAAGGACTGTTGCTAAAAAATAAGACTGAGAACTTTGTTGCTTACATGAACAAGCCTGAGAACTTTGCTGCTTACAGCTGCCTTTTACTTTTCAATCAGCTGTATATTCTCATGGCCTTTTTTCCTTCAAGCCATGTCTGAATAAAATTCTGCAACATGGAGCCCCAAATGAAGTGGCTTCACCTATTTAAGAATGAACAGTTCTCTCCTGATCCCAAGAAATGAGTCTTTTCCTAGCTCCAGAACAAAACAAAGGGAAAACAGGAACAACCAGCAGTTCAGAAAACTGAACAGAGTGTGTGTAAACCCAGCAGAAATCTTGTGGACAGGGGGAGTGTGAACCTTGCAGGTGCTCGTGAGTTGGAGTAACCTGGAAAAATGAATGCAGCAAGTTACCAGTGACAGAGAAAACAGCCCTCTGTTCTGAAAAGAACTGGTGCTTTGTAAGGTGTCTCCTAGGCATCAGTGGGAGTGTTTTTATAACCTCTGGGGGCAGAGAGGGAATGAAAGAGGCTGCTCACCTGTTGGGTTATTTTAAAGCAAGTGGCCTGATCTCCTGCTGGCTGTGCACAGGGCGGGGAGAGCTCGACAGCTTCCAGCTTCTCCAGGCAATCAGTCTCGTGATGCTGTGCCTGTATTACAGCCTTGGCACTCAGAAAAGCTGCACTGGCTGTGCCTGATGATGAGGCTGTAAGGTGTCTAAATCTATTTAGAGTTACCTGATAAAGAAGTAAATTTGCTCCCATTTGAGAGAGAGAAGCTGTCAGGAGCAGAGCTGTTCCTTACCTGGTTCCCCTCCCTGCACATTGACACCCAACCCAACAGGGGTAACCCTGTCAGAATAAAGATATTTTTCCACCAAAACACATAAACAACATGGGGGCTAATCAGAACAACACTGCATTCACTCTGGGTGAGGCTGTGTGTTTGAAAATGGCTTTTGCCAGGTTTCCAAAAAGAGAGCATGTGGGGGAGAAGGTAGGGTGATCCATCCCCTTCCTGTGCGCGTTTCTCCGGCCGTGCCGCGCTGCTGCGCCGTGTTACCACATTTCTCTTCACAGAGAAAAGCAAGGCACAATTCTTCCCAAAGACTTCTGGGATTCACATTCTCTGAACCTTAGAGAAAGGGAGAACACAATTCTTGTCATTTGCTGTTCCTGTGCTGTGCTAAAGTGGAATGCAATATGGAGATTGCTTACCCAAAGTGAGGATGTTTTGTTTCCTCGGCCTACCAGGACCAAGTGTGTGTGTGAGTGTGTTGGGACTGTCAGGTGAGATTCTGGGCAGTGTGAGCAGTTGTGTGCAGAGTGAGTGCTTGGCAGGTCCAGTTTAGTTGAAATGTATATAGTATAGTGTAATAAAGTAATTAATTAGCCTTCTGATATCCATGGAGTCAGATGCATCATTCTCTCTCCTCTTGGGGATTCTGCTGCTCAGAGTGACCCCGAGATGTGTTAGAAAGTCACTTTTCCCAGCCTGGCTGTTGAAGAAGGAGTCAGAACTCTTCAGTTCTCATTCTCAAGGTTGTTTATTGTCTCTTATCTATAAAATTCTTTGGCCTGCTGAGGTCCATTCAGCAGGTCAGATGGAGGCACTCTGCTGGTCCTTGGGATGGTGTTATCTTTTTATATTAAAAACTACGTGTACATTATTTACCATAACTTCCCAATACCTTTCACCTATGTTACACAGTGAGCTTCTA
>WBNQ01000878.1:91918-102313 GCA_013401375.1 Spizella passerina | reverse complement strand
ATTTATTATTTTATGATATATATTATATTATAGAATACTATACTATGCTAAAGAATACAGAAAGGATACTTACACAATGCTAAAAAGACAATAATGAAAACTCGTGACTCTCTCCAGAGTCCTGACACAGCCTGGCCCTGATTGGCCAAAGTGTGAAAACAACTCCCAGCAGAATGCAATGGAACAATCACCTGTGGGTAAACAATCTCCAAACACATTCCACATGTGAGCAAAACACAGGAGAAGCAAATGAGATAAGAATTGTTTTCCTTTTTCTCTGAGGGTTCTCAGCTTCCCAGGAGAAAAATCCTGGGTGAAGGGATTTTTCCAGGGAATGTGGGTGCCCCATCTCTCTCCATCTTCTCTGCAGCTCCTTCAATGGTGGCCCTGCAAGGCCACATTTTTAAAGAATGTATTTCAGACTAAGGCCATACCCCAGCAAGGAAAATTAGTGACCCTTTTTCCTTTTTTATTTTTTTGTTGCCACACCCTTGACTGACAGGAGACACCTCTGCAGTGACACCTCCTTTGGCAGCAGGACAGAGTTCACCAGGAGGGAATCACAGCCATCTGTTCCACAGGCTGAATTCATGTAAATATGTTCTATGCAGTAGGTTCCTTTCTGTTGGCATTTGGAGCAGACTCTGTATCCCATAAAGGCCATTCCACCAAAGGAAGTTTCACTCTCCTGGCACTCCTAGAGCAATGTTCTCTCCACCCACCTGTTGGCAATATGATACAAAACTCACAACCTACTCCCATGGCCCATGGAAACAGCCATCAAAATCCTCCCATCCCTTTATGGTGTCCCAGTTTGGGCTCAGATCACTCTCTCTGGAATCAATACTCTCTCTTGATCACTTCTGTTTCACAGTTTTCTAAGAAAGAAAGATAAGCACATATGAAAGGGGAACAAAAGGATTTCTGTGTTCCAGAGGAATGATTATTGGAAGCCATTCCATATGGAATAAAGAGCACTTTACACTAAGACAAACCACAGGGATTCATCTCCATGTGCCCAATTCAAAGGGCTTAATCAGAAAGGTATTGCCTGCTTTGCAGTGTAACAATAGTAAAAAGAATTTCTCACTCTCAAATTCAAACTAAATTTAAAGTAGCAAAGTTTTCAGACTAAAAGTATTTCATCTGATGTGATAAATGTAAATGGCAATTTTTTTTTACTTCTACTGATATGAAAAGTAAAAGTAAAAATTAAATTATTACAGTATGAATCAGAAATCAATGGTACCTTGAATTGATACAATTTCTCAATGACTACAAAAGGAAATGAAATTTGAAAGAATTCCTTTTTCTGTATTTTGGAAACAGTTTACTCTCCCTAAGTACAGTCTCCCATATCTGCATGTGGTCTGTACTGGTCCAGCTTTGCTGTGATACAACAACCAGAATCAAAAAATATAAAGCAGTTGCCTAAACATTTAAGTAATATGAAATTTTGAATATAATTTAGAAATTCTACTTGGATTGTTTAAATGCTGACCATTGAAGAAATCAAGGATAAGTGGGTGTTTTAAATAACCTTATCCTGATGCTCCTTTACACAACCCACTCCTAATATAAAACCAGCACAGCTCTTGAAGTCTTATTTGTGTGCTCCAAGCATTTTCTGTCCTCAGCATGTTAACTGAGGGAATTTTTTGTCAGTGATGTGGGAGAAGAATGAAAAAAAACAAGAGGGGAAAACGTATTTGCTGACTTTAAACAAATGATGTGTTTATAGAGGCAGGAAAATCAGCTTCTTGGGAGGGAATCTTGGGCACAAAACCTCCTGGTTTCCAGTCTTGTGCCACTGCACTGGCAGCAAGGAAAGTACCACAATTATTTGTTAATTGTCTAAGCCAATAATTGTTTCTCCACATGCAGGAACTGCACAGGTGCTGGCACTTCCATGAGAATGAGAACACTTCCCTGCATCCCAAAGTTATGATAAAGAATGGGTGGGAGCAATCATCATCAGCATCCATATAAATATCCACTCACAGAGGGGTGCTGGACATGCAGAACTGCAGGGTTCATTTCAATCTAACTGCAGCAGGGCCCCAGTCTTGAGACCAATCCGAAGCTTTTTGGGTACAGTGACATGCAGACGCCTCTTGTCAGAAAATTCAGATATACAGGGATTTCCAAGCAGCTCATCCTATGCTGATGAACATAAAATTTCAGGAGCTTGGGCATCTGAGTGCTGAAAAAACGGGCATTATATGTGAATATAACAGAGTCTAAACCACAAGGAGAGTGGTGGTTTTCCAAATTAAGCACTTAGGAGCACTTGGAGACAACTAACTTAGATGCTAATTGCTCTGGCCCTGGGACAGTTCAGCTGTTGGTATTGATTTTTAACATTCCTTTTTTAGCTTGACCCCTATTAGTACTCTCATTATATTTAGTCCTGTTCCCAAAAAGGGCTGTGATTAACTAACAATTTTCAATATCACAAATGCTTTTTCACACATAAAATTTATGTTCTCTTCCAAGAAGAAAGGTGACCACATCACTTCGAGCTGAAGAGGTGGTAGAGCAGATTTTGTAGCTATTTCTCCTCTGATAACAGAAAAACTAAATTTAGAAGTGTATCTGGATTTTTGGTTGTTTGGGGTTTTTTTGGGAGGATGGGTGTGAGAACAATAAAGAAATTAAATGGAAAATCTTGTAGTAGTTTTGCCTTAGAGCTGCCTCAGCCCCCAAGTAACTCATAAAAATGGATGTTCTCCATTGAGTCACATATTTCTAGTTCTGAGAGTTTGCTTCTCTCCTCTACTAGGTCAGGTTCAGACAGTGAAAGTGTTTTTCAATATTAATAGGAACAACAGTTGAGGAAAATGCAGAAGTTCAGTAGGTGAAGACAAGGCGTCTATGATTCTATTTAAAAAAAAGAAAATAGCCACAGCTAAAACATTTCCCAGAAATATAGTATCAGTTTTTCTGTATGTAGGCTACAATCTCATGCAGGAAGAAAACAGAAAAACAGCAATTTCATCACCAACCCACTTCACAATTGCACAAAGTCTAGCTCTTAGCCACCAGGGCTTCAGAAAAAAAACATGTTTACCATAAGAATTATTGAGCTCATAAAGCACATTTTAACATTCAGATATATTTGTCCTGGTTGCTCTCTAATAATTTCATTACTTACAGTAAAGTTCTCTAAATATGTTTGTAAATGCTACTCCGTGGCTGAAGTTGTGGTGAACTGTCATTGATGCCATACTGAGTTTATGGAGATGCTGGTAAAAATTCAAAGCCATCTTCAATTATTCAGAAAGGTCAGAATATTTCAGAATATTTTGTGTAGGTTTCTGTAAACTTTCTCCTAGCTATTTGAGAGTTAGATATGTGTTCAAATGTTAAATAAGCAATTTTTTTGTAGTAGTAGTAGTACTTTCTTTTTAAAGGAATAAAAAAATGCAGAACACTTACATCCATACATTCTATTAATACAGAAGAAGTAGTGTATTATCATATAAAATGATCTTTAAAACTATTTTAAGCCATTTTAACTGTAGTTTAATTTTGCACTATGATTCTGAAGATATCAAATGGTTACTATTGGTCTGCTAAACACTTTCCAGCTTTTGGTCAACAGCAGCAACACCATGAACACTAATACAGTTCTGATACAGAGGCTTGTTTTATCCAGTTCCTGACTAATCCTCTCAGATTTTATATAAAATACTGTCAACTATCATGGGCAACTGCCCTGTTTAAACCTCTTAATTTTGGTATAACTGATAGTGCAGAAATACCCAAGTAACCAAAGGTTTACAGAGCTTTGTTGCTGGAGAAAAAAATAATGAAGGTATGTCAATTGAGGAATAATATTTTAAGATTTAATATTACTTTATCTATGTGGAGCAACTGCTCATTGTGGGAACAATAGACATGACAGAGGCATGTCTATTGTTCCCACAATGAGCAGTTGTTCCACGTAGATAAAGACTGACAGGAATTTCCAGGTCGGCCACATCATGTTGGAAAGGGTTGCCTAGTGAAGCTCTGCCCAAGGGCTCCCTGCTCTGATAAATTCACACAGCTGGAACCCAGAGCCCTTGGCTTTCACTGATGGAATTAAATTGTGTTGGTGTGAGGGCTCAGTGATCCCCCTCTGCACCATCAGTTCTCCTGAGCAGGAGGTGTGGGAGCAAGGAAATGCCAGCTCAGAGCCCGAACCCCACAGTCAGAGGGATGAGAGAGGAGGAGCTGCTGCCCAAGCAAGGCTCAGGCTGGGGCTGAGCTCCTGGATCAGCTCTCTGGAGAAACACCCGGGGTCCTGGGGGGTCACAGGTGAAGTCCTTGCAGCCAGGAGGGCCAAGGGGATCCTGGAGGGGCATCAGGAGGAGCATTTCCAGCAGGCTGGGGAGGGGAGCCTGCCCTCTGCCCAGCTGTACCAACATATCTGAACAGCTCACAACTCACAGTGTGCACCAGCCACACCACTGGTAACTGTTCTTACCAGGATTGTCTCAGGGCACTGTGTAATTCATCAAGATTACTTGTTGTATTGCCCTAAATAGTTTATTTAGTTGTTGTTTTGCACTGGGTGATTGGAGATATAACACAATATTCTTACAGTTACTAAGACATAAACTGTGCTAAAATAAGAATGAAGAAACTGACAAACCAAATACCAGAATAACAAAAACTAAGTAACAGAAGACTGTCACAGATAACTAAGAAATAAAGAAATAAGAAAACATAGTCACAGATCCTAAGAAATAAAAACAGAAATAAGAAAAAACTAGTCACAGATACTAAGAAATAAAAGCAGAAATCAAGAGAGCAAGACAAAAACACCAATCAAGAAAAGTGTACTTAACAGTTTGTAAAATCTATAAAAGTGTGTGTAATATAAACAATAAACAACTTCTACTTAATCATATTCATCCATTATACAAGAATCCTAAATTTCCCGCAATACTCAGCCACTGAGGCACAGCTGGAGTGCTGGGTTCAGTTCTGGGCTCAACAGAAGGACAAGGAGCTGCCGGAGATGGTCCAGGAGAGGTCACAAAGATGATTTTGGGTCTGGAGGGTCTCTGTGATGAGGAGAGGCTGTGGGAGCCTGGAGGAGAAAAGCCTGAGAGGGGGTCATGAATCCTCACCAATATCTGCAGGGGCTGGCAGGGGATGGCACCAGGCTCCTCCCAGGGGTGCCCAGGGACAGGACAGGGAGCAATGGATACAAACAAAACCCCAACGAGCTCCACATCAACATGAGGGAGAACTTCTGTCCATGGAGGGTGGCAGAGCACTGGGTCAGTGCCCAGGGAGGGCCTGGACACATCCCAACCCACCTGGGCATGTCCCTGTGTCACCTGCTCCAGGTCACCCTGCCCTGGAAAAGGGCATTGGATGATCTCCAAAGATCCCTTCCAACCCCAACAGTTCTGTGATTCTGTGAATATGGACCTTTGTTCTTTCTGCACTGTGTTTGGGTGGACTGGGATTTCAGCCAACACTGACACTGTCTCCTCAGCATTCACTTTCCAGAACACACAAACACCTCTCCATGCTACACATGGATCTCATCCCAGACTAGAAGCTACAGTTCACTCCTGTCTTGGAAAAATATTTTGCTCTGAGCAAGCATAAAAGAGCAAAACTGAAAATACATGCCTAAATGTCTAATAATACATTTGATAACTTCAGTACAAACCCAGGTATCATTAGGAGAATAATACATTCAACAGCTACTATGCAGACCTTGAAAGTGAACATCAGGGTACTTTGATTGAGCTCACAGGAAGAAAAATCTTCCATGAAAAATTTGCTGTTTCCACTTTGCATTCATCGGATCCCATCAAACACCAAAGATCATTTCTAACAATTTAAAAGTAAGAATTAGGACAATTTCATGTTATATTTATCTAGAAATGCAGTTGGATCTTTTTAATTAGACCACTAAAATCTGGTAAGATAGAAAGCCAATTTCCCCTCCCTACATTTCTTTATTTTGCATGAAGCACTATTTTCAGCACTAGAGCAATCCTTTCTAATGCAACTGCCTAAAGTCTGCATACATAAACACTGTGATCTAGAAAATGGTGCCAGAGCTGAGGAACACTATTTTATCTAAATATTATTTATTTTTCTAGCAAAAATTGCTATTCTGGTTCTTACTGGAATATTTCTCCCAGCCCTCTATCACTTGGAGAGTAGACAGGTGGTAAGGACAGTGTATCATGTTCCCAATTTTAATTAGTACTGGCATATGAATCAGATAGTGATTTCAAATTGCAAGAAATTAGACCTCTTCAATACCAAGTAGTTTGGTTGAAATACAGTTCATCATTCAGAGATCAAGGCTGATAGGGAAAAAAAAAGAAACTCTTTCATATTATATTTCTTTTCACTTGAAAATGATGTATTGCAGAATGCTAGAATTGAAACTGCACTAGAATTGAAACTGAAATTCAAAGCTCTTGTATGATAGGAAAAGATGTAGAGTTTCCAGCTCAGAAGTTCAAGTCTCTTTGTTTTAGCTTGACACTCAATAGTATTCACCTGCCATTCCATTCCCAGGAGCTGTAATTTGGGTTCTCCCAACAACTTGCCTTTTGTTTCTGTCACTGCCCTGCTGAGATTGCTTCTGGGGACATGCAATAGCTTTCCCAGCATGGGAACCACACCATCCAAGACAGACACAGTATTTGGCATGTCAGGAAGCAGCCAGGGGATGGGGAGGCAGCCAGGGAGGCTCCCCACAGCAGATGTGCTGGATCTGAGCACAGCACACAGGGACTGCTGCTGGGGCAGGGTCCAGGGGCTGTCTCGAGTAATTCAAGTGGTGAAACAGGAACAGGGCCCAAACAGAAAGTCCAGACAGAAGCACAGAGAGATGGGGGCTGAGAAAAGTGATAGCAGGACTGTGACACAGGTGACTGGGCAGATGTGGCCAAAGGCAGCTCCAGGTACAAATGTGCATGTGAGGAGCCATTGAGCCACCCTCCGAGCAGAGAGGACATCAGGTGTGCTGTTGTGTTTCCAAATACAATGAATCTGACTCCATGTTCTCAGAAGGCTAATTTATTATTTTAGGATACTATAATATGTTCAAGAATGTTATACTAAACTGTACTAAAGAATACAGAAAGGATACTTACACAAGGCTAAAAAGATAATAATGAAAACTCGTGACTCTCTCCAGAGTCCTGACACAGCTTGGCCCTGATTGGCCAAAGAGTGAAAACAACTCACAGCAGAATGCAATGGAACAATCACCTGTGGGTAAACAATCTCCAAACACATTCCACATGGGCACAAATGAGAAGCAAATGAGATAAGAATTGCTTTCCTTTTCTCTAAGGGTTCTCAACTTCCCAGGAGAGAAATCCTGGGCGAAGGGATTTTTTTAGAGAATGTGATGCCACAGTGTGCCACGTGCACCACCAGAGACAGGACAAGGACACCTGTGAGGTGCCTCAGATGAGGACTAAGATTGGAGGCTGAGCTCACACAGAGCCCAGACCCCACAGGGCCCACGTGGGTGAGAGCCCCAGGGCAGCTGTTCAGGGTCACATTTGAGCACTCAAGGTCCTGACACACACAGCCCACCTGTAAAGAGGCAGAGCTGGGGTAAAATTGAGCCATCCTCTCTCAAATACAGAAATGGTTGCTCAAGTGTTTGCTGTTGTTTAGGTCAAGCCTTACAATTCACATTTTGGAAGGCAGCTTGAATTATGTATTTGATTATTTATGTGAATTAATAAAGTTTCACTCCAGAAGCACTTAGAAGAATCATGTACATGTTTACTCATTGTATACAGCACTGGTACTTAGACAATTTTCCCATTTTTAGAGCATGTTTCTTTAATGTTGCCTATGATTGCAATTAGATCAGTACCTAGAGGAAATGTATGCACTTAGAAATTGATTGAACCCACTATTAATAGTAGTTTTTTCTGTACTAGATAGCAAAGAATAAAATGAAACACAAAATGTTGTTATAATTGAGCATTAATGCAAAGAGTAAAAAAAAATCAAATAAGACTAATGGAACATGGAAGAATTTTCTCACTTGGACTAATAAATAATCATGCAAAACAAGGAATTGTATTCACAATTTTTCTTTATATTTCAACAACAAAATATAGACAGCAGTTGATCCTCTTAGGAAATAAAATTTCCATGAATTCTGCACACTTGAAAATGCTGATGAGTATTATGAATTACAAAGCTGAGAAAATGTATGTCAACAATTATAAATGTTCAGTGAAATGTGATGTTTTAATATTTCAGATATATCACATTTAATGCTATATAAAATGTACTGTTTCCCATGTCTGAAGGGTGTTTATGTCTGGTATAAAAGCTGCTTTTACTCTCCCAGGGTTCCTGGAAATCACTGATCTGTGCACTCCAGGGCTGGGATGGAACAATTCTCCCCATTGTTTGTCTTCTGCGTGACCACTGAACCAATCTGATACCAGAACTCTCCATTTGTTGTTCCCACAAAGAGCTGTGGCTTCAAGATCCTTCCCCCTCACAAAATCTATAACTTTTCCTTGTGCAGGTACTCCTGCAGATCCATTCAACCTCTCCTGACAACAGTTGTTAAGATTTTTGACTATTCCAAATGAAAGCAGGCCTGGCTAACAGTTAGAGCAGACCCTAAAATAATAAATATTTCACAGGTCAAGCCTCCTTGCCTCAGCCCTGCTCCTCCACACAGCAGGATGTGAATTCACTTCCTTCTGAAGCAGGAAAGCTTCAAAGAGTAAATGGGACATTCACTCCCCAACAGGCAGCTGCTAAAGGTTTGCTCAAGCAAAAATATACCAAGGAAAAATATGCTCAGTACAGTGAAAATGTGTTATTCTTGGTGTTTCAGACTAACAAGGTAAAACACTGAAGTACACAAATGCTTTGTGTCCTCTCCTTTCACTGCTTTCAAGCAGAAGATGGGAAGTACCTGGAATATGTTTGAGATTTTTCCCCACTTCCCTAAGATTAGAAAGAGAATTTTTTAAGACAACATTTTGCCCCCTGATACAAGAGAGAAATTGGAGGAAGGAGCCAGGTTCACAAAATCTATAACGCTCAGTAAAAGCCTTTTTCCAAGGCTTCCTAGTAAAACAATATTTATCTGGCAAACAGACAGCTGAAAGATTATGCTGCTATACTACAGGAGAAGAGGAGTTACAATTCTCTAAGTCATTACTTAGTTTAGCCCAGGGACAAATAAACCAAGACTTAGAAGATAACCTTTATTCATACAGTAACGGTTACTGCTGCTGGTGTTTATTTGTCTGTAATTTGATTATTAGCAATCTTTTCAGTACTACATGATGAATAATAGTAAGTTTCATATAAAGCATTAATGTTATTCTCAGTCTCTTTTCATGTTCTTGGTGGAATTAATTTTTCTCTCTCTGTAATGATATTTTTAAAAGATGAGAAGTGTGTTTATTTCTGAAAGGAATCATACAGTCAAATAGCAAAACTTGATTCCACTACATGCTCAAATTATTTATTGTTTCCTACCTAGCCTGATTCATTATCAGTCATGTTTGAAAAGGAGGCAGCTTCATAAATGCAGTGCTAAACCCTTAAGTTAAAACCACTAGCAACTCATTAAAAATCTGTTACTCTACATCTAAAAGGAAAAAACAAAGAATTTTAAACTATTGCTTTGGTACATTTGCAGCTTTCCTAATAACCAACTGATATAAACTGCCCAGGACTGAATTCAAGAGATGTATAGAAGGAGAAAAATGGGTTAAAAGCACATGATTTGGGTCATGGTTTAACCCCAGACTGGAACCAAGTCCCACAGAGCCACTCACCCACTCTCCCCACACCAACATGGGGGAGAGAATTGAAATGTAAAAGTGGGAAAAGCTCCATCCCTGGCAGTGCCCAAGGCCAGGCTGGACAGGGCTTGGAGCAGCCTGGGACAGTGGAAGGTGTCCCTGCCCATGGCAGGGGTGGCACTGGATGGGCTTTAACATCCCTTTCAACCCAAAGCACTCTATGGTTCCATGATTCTAATACGTGTGAGCTGAGATAAAGAAAGATTAATTGGTAAAGCAAAATTCTCAGTCAAGAAAAGCAAAAGAAGGAACTCATTCCATACTTACTGTGGGCAGGCAGGTGTTCACCATCCCCAGGAGAACAGGATTCCATCACTCAGAGCTGTGCCTGAAAAACAAACATCATTACTCCAAATGTCCCTCCTTCCTTCTCTTTCCCCAGTTTTAAACCTTGAGCCTGACTTTTCAAGGTGTGGAACATCCCTTGGGTCAGTTGGGGTCAGGTGTCCAGGCTGTGTCCCCTCCCAGTTTCTTGTGACCCCTCAGCCCCCTTGGTGGTGTAGAGGGCTGAGAGGCAGGAAATGCCTGGGCTGTGTGAGAGCTGCTGACCAACAAAACCACCCCT
>WBNQ01000878.1:79256-91519 GCA_013401375.1 Spizella passerina | reverse complement strand
ATTTTTGTACTATTGCATTTGTATTTTTAATTTTCCTAGTGAAGAACTGTTATTCCTACTCCCATATCTTTGCCTGAGAGCCCCTTAATTTCACAATTATAATAATTCAGAGGGACGGCGTTTACATTTTCCATTTCAGGGGAGGCTCCTGCCTTCCTTAGCAGACACCTGGCTTTTCAAACCAAGACAACAATGTAGGACACACACCTGCCTTTCACTGATCCTTAAAATCACAGGAAAAATTGGTTTGGACTTTGGTATTTAGACCTAACCAAGCAGCTCTGTTTTTTTAAATGCAGCCGTTCTGTGGGAATTACTGACAATAAATATAAGTCAGTGTTCACAGATTTTGCTAGGTTATTTTGGTTATTTATTTAGCTAGGCTATTTTATATGTGTTAAATGATAGACTAAATGTGAGTTGTCTATTATGATAATTATGCAAAGTGCTGATATATTTAAGCTTGAGGAAGGTACTATATATAACAGCTATATATATATATATTTGAGGGAGAGTGACAGAGGCATAATTGTTAAGCTCAGTTTGGTTAAGTTAAATATTAGCTAGATGAGCATATAGAAGATGCTTTCCCACTTACTACTGACTCTATTTCACTTGAAACCAGTACTGGGAAAAATGATCCAAGCAGTAAAAATGGAATCAGAAAGTCCTGTGTGGCTGAAGCAGTCAGCTCCTTTCCACCCAAGGTGAAGGAATTGAGAGTTCCTGCCTAGGAATAGTCACTGGGACCTGCTTTGTGAGAACTGGCCTCTATTTATTTCAGATAGAAACAAAGAAGTAAAAGGTTTCCTGGGTCTGTTTTAATTATTTGACTGCTGAATGAAAGCATTCTTATCTTTTCTTTTTCACTCTTTTAATTTAACAGAAAAACTTGTTCACACAAAAACATGATTTAGAAAATTGCTCACAGAGTGAGGCAGGACCAAGCCCTCCCAATAAAATCAGAGGGGGAAAGCTGTGATTCTGCTCAGTCCAGGGGCTTTTCAGGCTAGTGCACAGTGACAACACTTTGGACTTAAGAGAAAAAGCTGAGAATCCATGACCAAAAGGGAAAAATAGAATATAAAGGGATTAAAATTTAAAATTTCAGAAGCTCTCTTTGTCTCCTTAAAAACATATCTGCAGTGTTTAATCTGCAGTTTATCCTGATTTTAGGTAGGTTTTTTTTGTTGTTGTTTTTTCAAGTCACTAACTATAGTATGAAATTGGCAATTGCAAGGATCCATGTATTAGCTATCATTCCCAAACTGTAGACATCATCTGAATTATTCAGAGCGCATCAAATAGTTTTCTGAGAACAAAACAGAACAAAAACTTAAAACCAAAACCAACAACCTTTTGGGGATGGTTTAATTTTTTTATACACAAGTGGAAATGTTTTTATTCAGTATGAAAACTTCAAACCCTATGCATTCAATTCCCCACTCTGATCAGATATTTGGGACAGGTAGTGCCTCAAGTGCTCTCACAGCTGTCTTAGAAGCTTTCTCATCTTCATCTCTGAACTGCAAACTAAATTCTATGTTAACACTTATATTTTCCCCCTTGATTTTGGAAATGAATGAGCATGAAAAGGCAGTTGAAGTAACAGCCCGACCCCAAATAGCTCTGAGTGTCCTCTGGTGTTGGAATCCTAGATGGTGAGAATTTTAAACTTTCTGTGCTTAAAAGAACAGACCCACAAGAGAACACTACATTTGACCTAAAGCTGTATGGAAGACTTCCAAAATTGATTGATAGCACTGGGGTTACAGGTGTATAGTTAGTTACAAGTGTGTAATATCAAAAAGTAGAAAATTTAGAGTTTAGAGTTTTAAAATATAAAATTTAATATGAAGCAAAATAGAAGTTTTAGGGTGAAAGCAAATTGGTCTTCACCTTCTTCCTTCTTCTTCATAAGTTTAGGCAATGTTTTGTAATTAGACAAAAATGTCTGTATTGCAGGCTTCAAAAAATCAGTTAGTGAGTTAAGAGAAAATAATCTGTGTCTCTTCTTAATTAGATAGTTTAGTTTTTAAAAAACTTATAACAAGAGATTGTTGGCCATTTTGTGCCTTCTAATGAAAAGCTGCCAAACTCATGGGTGTGAGACTGTTTCACTAATAAGAAATAATAAACACGCAAGTCTGAACATGAACTACTGTCTCAAGCGCCTTCAATCCAACCTCAAAACACCAATACTCTGGTGACACTTCTGCTGTTAAACCCAAATTATTGACCACTTGGCCCCACTGAGCTTTGACCAGACACCCCACAGGTGTTTTTCCCCCTCAGTGTAAAGAGGAGCAGCATTTGCCTCCTGGTGCTTGCTGTGTTTAGCTGCCATTGTTCAATAAAGGAGTACACATCCAGACAGTAAACTAATTAAACTGTCTCAGAAATATAGGATAAAAAAGTAAAATGTCTTTCTTTGTACTGCTGTTAGTGTTGTACATGCTGAACAGGCTCTTGAAGGATGTGCCAGTTCTACAATGTAACCCGGGGAGGATGGATTGCTGAATGATTTGGACTCATTTGCACTTGTTTCAAAGGTGACTCCATCACCAGTGTCTGAAAGACACTCTGCCCCTCAGTAACGAATGATTACAGCTAAATAAATCCCAGAGGTTTGCCACTAATGCACAACAAAGGCATAAGAATGAGAGCTGTGGTTCAAGATCTATTTTTTATACCAGCATAATTTTTTGCTTCAGTGATCTATCACTAAACAACAGCTGCTGGGGTAGAGACTCACTGCTCTGCAGGAGCATTAGCAAATCCTTTAGTGACTGGGCACATGTGTTTGCCTCAGGCCCTCAGAAAAGTCACAAACTTGTGAAGGAGGACTGGCAGATTAATGTCACCTTCTTCCTGCAAGAGATCTGAAGATGCTGGAATGACAGGCCGCAGTAAGTTTAGATTTTTAAAGGATTTATTTTATGATCTAAGCACATGTGGCCAAACTGTCCTGAAAGGGGGAAAGAGGGAAGGGAAAAAAAATATGAAAATTCAAAAAAGTTGGGAATTTATATATATTGGCTCTGAAATTAAACTTTTGCAATGCTTTATGTTGATATTTTTTCCCCACTAGAGATCTGTGTGCTCACTTCCAAATTCTTAAAACAGCTTTTCTGCCATTTTTGAAGGAAAAAAAAACCTAAAAATGGCAGCATTTAAAGCATTCACAACCACAGGAAAAAAAACTAAGCTTTTTTTTATATTAGATGCTATTAGCAGTCTGTATATAATCAGATTGAAGTGAAAGAAGGTATATGGATTTACTTGTTTTTCACAGAAACTCAGTATTCTCTTCATTAATAATCACTTTTTTGATAATAATCAAATTTCTCTTTGTTAATATTCATCTGTGTTTGCATATTTCTTGAAAAATTACAAGATAAAGATGATTAACCCAACACTCTTCTAAATCATCCAAAAAGATGATTTTTAAACTATTCTTAAACTTTGTGACCTGACCTAAGTTAAAGTCTTAAAACAAGGAAATTAAACATAATCTGAAGTTTGTGTACTTTTTGCACTTCTTTTTTCAACAGATGATTACAAAAATGCAGTGCCAACTGCACAGGATTCGGGTTGGGGTTTTTTTGCTTATATTTGTTTGGTTTTGTTTTTTTAAGGTTAAGTTTCTTTTTCATAAATAAAAAGATCTGGTCTAGAGCACGAGATTGGCTGCTGGATCAAGCATTCAGCTTCACTGTGTATGTGTCTTAACTACTTATTCAGTACTAATTACACTCCTCCAACTCAGTTTCTAGTAAAAGGCAGTGAAGCACAGTGACTCCTGAAATACTCAGGAGATGGTGATACCAGTCTGGGAATCCCTGGAAGGAAAAGGGTCTGTGAATGCTTTGGCTTCATTTGAGGAATTGGCATTTATGAGATAATAAGAGTTCAAAATTAAAATATCTTACATGGGAACTGCCTGAATAAAAAAGTGCTTGGTATGATTGCCTTAATTCTTTCTAGATGTCAGGAATTCTTTCATATTAACTTTTTAGTCAGAAATAAACTTGATGTCTGTACTAAATACAGAAAAATTGTGATGAAAAAAGTACTTTTTTATGGAAGTTTTCTTTCTCAGCATTTCTCCAAGAAATTCCCATACTCATCAGACCCATGGATCAGTTCTAAAAATCTGAAAAATCCACCTGCAGAAAACAACAGCTGTTTGTCTCATGATGAAGAACTTCAGTGAAACAGCAGGACATTAAAAGGACCAAGTGGGACAGCACACAAATCTGACAGCGCCTCGCATTTCCTGACTCCTCCTCTTGGATGAATACAAATGGATTTGGAACCACATGAAAAACTGGGAGAGACAGAGTGATGAATGAGTGATGGAGACCCTTCCCTGTGGAGGAAGGATCAGTTTGGCAGGCTGGGCACCTCCATTTCCCCAAGTCCTACCAGCTGCATGTTGTGTACTTCGGAGTGACAACGTGCACAGATGTGCAGCTCTGAACTGAGCACTGAACAAAGGACTGCCAGGTTCAACTTGAAAGCTCAGAGTATTTTG
This sequence comes from Spizella passerina, assembly GCA_013401375.1. Taxonomy (NCBI): domain Eukaryota; kingdom Metazoa; phylum Chordata; class Aves; order Passeriformes; family Passerellidae; genus Spizella; species Spizella passerina. The sequence goes on along the minus strand of WBNQ01000878.1, from coordinate 86,982 downwards.
ATGTTACAGTTCACCTTGTCACATGAAGCATCCCCAAAGCTTTCAGCAGTGCTTGACGTATCATAAAAAATGTATCTGGAAAAATCAAATTTTAGTTTTGTTGCTGCTCTGATGCATGAAAGCTTATTCCAGCCAAAAGGAGCTGTATCTCTGCAATAGTGGCACTCCAAATAGGATTTCTGGGATACAGAAAGCTATGAGAAAAGGAGATTGTGTGGACGCAATGTATGAGTTATTTCTTTCTCTTTTACTTATGAAGTCCCAAGGCAGAGGTTTTTAAGACTTAGTTTGTAACTGAACTTCCTTTCTCAAATACAGCATTTAGAAACATTTGTTCAGCTCACGCTCAATAAATGCATATAATTGGTATTTACAAACTTGTTTATTCATATTCCAACAATCTCAACTTACTTAATTATCATATGAATGCTTTCCAGTCCCTATAGAACATCTGCAAGCAGAATAAAAAGACGTGACTATGTCTCAGCAGCCATAAGCTGGAAGAGATCCTGCAATCAACCAGAGAATCAGAATCCTAGAGTGCTTTGGGTTGCAAGGCATCTTAAAGCCATGCCAGAGTTGTAGGGCTGACAGATTATCAAGGAATGAAAAGAGAATTCAAGGAAATTCAGAGCACAACAAAAAAGCTAAACAGAATCCTTCCACCAGTGCTTACTGTGAAGGTTTGGGGGATTCACTAAATACAGGAGCAAAGCAATGCAGAGTCCCTGGGCAGTGCAAAGGAGAGCTGCTTCACTGCAAAAACCAGGCCTTCCTGAGCAGTTGGGCCCTTACCAGTTACAGAGTTTTAAATCATAACAAACTGTCTTGGTNTGCTGCAGCAGGGATCCTGCACAAGGGGGGAGTTTTCCTCTGCAGCTCCAGGGCTGCTGGAGATGGGCCTGGGCTCCCTCTGGCAATGCAGGGCAGCAGAAAGCTGCTCCTCTGGGAATGCAGGGGGCAAAGGCTGCTGGGGTGTCCCAAAGCTCAGATTGGATCCAGGTAGGAATGCTTGGCTCCTCTCCTGGGCGGAGCATCTCCCCATGGGATGATGGAATTGGATCAGCCCTGCAGGGACACTCCCTGGCTATGGACAGAAGATAATTGATAATGAATGGCCCATGGACAGAAGAGATCTCCTGGAGAGAGGATTGGCTGTGGGAGAGAAAACTGCCCAAGGAACAGGAGATAACTGCCCCAGCTCTGACAGATGGGAATAGGATACTCACCCCAGCCACATCTTCCAACTGAAGGCACAAAAATAATTCAACCAACTACCACACACCACGATGCTAACACATAATAGTGACATAACTTCTTTTTCTATCTCTAATTCAGCTGAGTCGCTTTCCCACAGTCCTTTCCTTCCTAGCCAAAGCAGCTAAACCTCATGGCCTGAGCCATGATTTTACAAGGCCTTCTCTTTGTAAGGTTTTACCTATATGAAACAATTAAATAATTCTTTAAAAATTACAACTCCTGGAGCTGCCTCAGTTTTAAATACTAATGAAAAAAAAAAGATTTCAGAAGTGAAAACCAGTCATCACAGGTTGACAACTGAGGAAATTATTCACCTAAAAGTTCTAATATAATCAAATATGAACTTGCTGGACTCTGAGGATGATGTGTTACCTATTGGATAATCTTCTTCAACAACTGAGCAGAGGGTGGTAAGTGCAACATCACTGTTTAAAATGGGACCCAGGGATGATTTCATGAGCACAAATGAGAAAATCTGACCCCTACACTAAAAAAATTTGTAGAAATCTAAATAAAGAACAAGAATTATAATCAAATTGATAAATCCAATAACTTTACATAGAGGGAACCCAACCTTGTGGAACCATTTGTTAAGTAACTGCAGATCCAGAGGATTATTTAAAAGTTTTCCTTCACATGATGCATTTCCAAAAGTTCAGCAGAGAATTGATGTGGCAATAGATAAAGGAGAAGCTTCTTTTAAGGAGTATTGACAGTTTTAAAGATTGGATATAATGGATAAGAAGAAGGACTTGTTGCCATAACAGGAAAGGTACCAAGGGAATTAGAGAAGGATTTATGTTAAGTCATAGGCTATTCAACTCAGGGGATCCACAAGAACAAAAGAATGCTGAAGAAAAATTTTGTTGATTATACAGAATTATTCAGGACAATGAAAGAAAACAGTTATGTGAAAAGCTGTTGAAGGACTTCTCAATACTAAAGGTGATAAAATAAATGAAATTAAGTAATACTAAATGCAAAGAAATGCCAATGGAAAAGAATCAGCATCAGGATAATTTTTTTTGCTACTATTTTCTCTTGAGAGCCAGAACTTCATTTCACTTTGGATTGTTCTTTGGATACGTTCAAATGAGAACAGAACTGTTCAAAAAGGGAAGTAGAGCATTAAAAATTACTGAAGAGAAAAGACATGACTATGTCACTACATTAATTAGTCACAATCCAACAATTTTGATCACTTCAGCTTAAAATATAAAGTAGAACTAGAAAAGATTTAAATAGGCATCACTGATAAGAGCTATGAGACAGCATCTGTACAGAAATTAAAGAGAGAAGTGAGACTAAACCTCTTCAGATGGGAGCAGAAATCCCCTAAAGGGTCCATGACAAATATTTATCACAACTGGGGTTTTTAAAAAAATCTACTGTAACACAAAGGATTTCAGGAGTAATCACTAAATTCTCAAGGAGAGAAAATGTACAGCACAACAAAATTAAAATGAGAATTATTCATCATCTGGTAAGAAGCACAATGATTCTGAAGGGGCAACTATTTCTAGAAGTTTATAAACTTAGACTTTTAGAAATTACAGGCCTGAATAAAAGGAAAGATCATTCTTCATCTACCCTAAGGCATTGATGTGGTACTGGCCAGAGCTGCAATCAGGCCTTTAAAAGAAAGAACCTTTTGATTTCAATTTAATTTATTTTTAAGCTCCCAAAAGCCCACAAATAATACTAACTCTGAAGTTCATTTACATATATATATATATAGAAATGTACACATTTCTTTATCTAATTTGTATTAAAGGTTTGGGGACTGCCTTCTAAGACTAACAAAGTTTAAAATATTAAAATCCATCTCTGATTGTTTCTTGTCTTATCAGCAAATATTCCTCTCATGCTCTTAGTATTTTACAGGATTTTTCTGCCCCAGCCTGTTTTCTCAGTCTTAAAAGTTCCTAAAAAACTATTAATTTGCTATTTTCTCAATGGAAAAACGTGCTTCATATTTTCATCCAGATAAAGGACTCCCAGCTTCCTGACTGCTGGCAGAATATTGCAGCAGCCACCATTATGTTGGGGGAAAATATTATTTAATCAGAAGTGGATCAAAGTTCTTCATTTTGTTTGCAAAATGGATGGACACCAATTTTTTACTGAATAGAAAGTCCCAGGTTCCCTCCAAGCCAAAGTGTGAGCTCCTGGAATTAGAGAGTATGTGTTTGCAAACCACCTGGTTGTTCCATTCTGGATATGAATCTGAACCCTCCCTCTAGAATCCTTGAGCTGCAATTAGTGCACAGCCCACCCCTGCGGGGAAAGTCACTGGGATTTTGCTCCTCTCTTTTGGACCAAAGTTCTTGTGTTTGCACACTTGGCCTTTTTAACTCCAGGAGCAGTTTCTGTTAGTATTTATGTTTCGAAAAGATATTTAATAATTTCTCTATGAGTTCCTTCCCACTATAAAGCATATTTATGCCTCATTACCTTCAACTGACATTTGTTTTTGCTGAAGTTCCCTTCCCTTTTGCTCTATCCAGTCTGTATATTGGGGAAGGGGAAAGATTTTTCCTTCAAATGACAGTTCTGTAACTCCTGTGATTGCCCTCTGGGTTTCACTCCAATCACTGCCAGCTAAGCATGAAATGCTGCTGAAACATGGTGGCTTCCTCATGAAAGAATTCTTGATGAGGTTGCTTTTACACATTTATTTCTGCATTAGACAGGAGGCATGGGGTGCCAGGAGGGTGGCACATAGCAGGTNCAAACAACCACATGAGACCAATCACAGATGCACCTGTTGCATTCCACAGCAGCAGATAATCATTGTTTGCATTTTGTTCCTGAGGCCTCTCAGCTTCTCAGGAGGAAAAATCCTAAGGAAAGGATTTTTCATAAAAGATGTCTGCGACAGACACCCCCATGCCATGAGCAGCAGCCCACCCAACCTTCACAGCAAATCAAGCCTTCCATGGGAATTAACTACCCAGCCTAAACTGTGGAAAGGCCAAGTGATTGAGAAATCAAAGCAAGGGCTGTCAGCTGCTCCTACTCTGAAGGGACTCAGCTTGCCCATGATTGCCTCTCCCAGCTTTAGGAATTCCCAAAGAACTGCCCGTAGAAAAATCTGCACATCACACCTTGCTGGTACAACTGTTTAATACTGTTTGTTTCTGCTGTCCAAACAATAGGCTTAAATGATTTTATACACTGATTTTTGAAGCAAATCATATTAAATTATGCCAGCAATTCAATTTTATCTTCCTAAAACTCAATACAAATCGGGTCACTTGCACTGACAGACATCTGAATTCTTCATCCTACAGGCAACTCATTTAGTTGTGATTGTATCACTCACTGAAACACTAGAATTTAAGAGCACATTCAAATACAGCAGCATTTCCTGATTTTTCTTGGTGCCTTAGGAGATGATGGGAACAAACTCCAGCATTCAGAGAGCAGACAAGAAAACAGAGGGGTTTTTGCAGTCATGGACAAATTCCTTTGCTTTAGATGAATACACAATAAGAAAAACCTCAGAAAATATTTGTTCCTTTTAGGCATTCCAGCCTGAACTTCATTTTCTCAGCATGCACACAGCACTGGCAGCCAGTGCAGAAACACAGACCTCCTGACACTGGGGATCTGATTCTGCAGCTACTTCCATATCTAAACCACCACCATAAAGAACCATTCTGATCTATTGGATTTCTTTGCAGGATAAGGCTCTGAAGATCACAATCTGCTCGATAGAATTCTCCAGCCCCCATCACATCTTTAAATAAAACATTCTTTGGAAAATTTTAAATGCTGAGTTTTTAAAATAAATAGCACCACTACAATATAGGTGATGTTTTTGAGCACAATCTTAATTCAGAGAATCATGGAATTTCCTGGGCTGAAAGGGAACTTAAAGATCATCTGATTCCACCCCCTGCCATGGCAGGGACACTTTCCACTGTCCCCAATGTCCAACCTGGCCTTGGGCACTGCCAGGGATCCAGGGGCAGCCCCAGCTGTTCTGGGCACCCTGTGCCAGGGCCTGCCCACCCTGCCAGGGAACAATTCCTCATTCCCAATATCTGATCTAAACCTGCTTTCTGTAAGTTTGAAGCCATTATTCTCTCTGTTTGAACATTGTGACAATGCATTTCATGCCATTCAGTCAAAATTTTTATACCAATTTCCAATCCTTGCAAAGGTTATCATACAGCAAGGCTGGGAGGGGGCAGAGGGAGGTCTAATTTATCAGAAAAGAAGAAAATATAAAAATACCATAATACATGCAGTTCAAATGAAATCTTGACAGCTGCTATTCACAAATATTGCTGACATGATTTATATTATATTAAAATTCAGAATTACTGCGTTTTCATCAGTTTCTCATTTCACAGCTGGCATTTCATGTTGTCAGCATCCTGTGATTTACAAGGCTATATGTAGTGTAAAAATGTTGTTTTAAATGGACAATCTCATAAGCGTGTTTACTAATTGATATGCTAGGGCAACTTAAAATGTAAACATAATGTGAGTTCCAAAAGCCAGAATGCTTTCCAGAAGAAAAAACTGAACCTAATAGCTTCAGTTTCATTAAACTTTTATGAAAGTCCCCAGAAAACAGACATTCCCATGCAAATTTTAAAATAATGGCTTAATTTGTGAAGTTACTTTTGCAATGTCAAAAATGCAATGTAAAATACATAAAAAATGGGATTGATACCCACTGCTGGGAGATACAGAAGCTGTTAAAGCAGACAGACCCTGGAGTCTTAATAAAGCATTGTTTTCTAATAATGTTTACATAGGATTCATTGGGATATTTTCCAAAGTGATATAAAGCAAGCCTGGCACAAAATGCAAATGCCCTATTCCAGCAATGCTTCTTTATCTCAGACCTGTAGAAATGATGGAAAGGACAAATTTTCAGGGAATTAAGTCAATATTTTATACATTTCATCATGCTTCTCTGCTCCAGTGCTCAGCAGGAATACAGGATACAACCCACTCTTGTGACAAAGGCATGAGAAGTTATCTGCACATAACTTGGAAAGTTTGGGTAGGTCCAGAGACTTTAGTGGAATTCCTTAAGTAGAACATTAATCAGAGGAATAAAAACACTCTTTTGCAACAGCTGTCTCTCCCATTTCACAGAAGCTACTATCAGGCAGCCCAAAGCCTGGAATAACCTTCTATGATTCATACAATATTTTAACATTAACAAGACACATTTGCACCTTATCCTAAAAGCTGAGGTATTCCAGAATATTTTGTAGTAAAGGTATGAGAACAAGGAGGAAGAGGTGGCAAATTGATTCCAAGGCTATGCATATTTCCCTTTTCAATCCTCCTACTCCATCAGTAAGTGAGAAATGGCCTGTGAATATGTCCAGGCAATGATCTGGCACCCTTCCATCGTTTTTAGGTTTTCTGCAGATATTTTGTGTTACAGACAACCATGGAGAGAAGCTGTGATGGCATCACCAGCAGCTCATCATCCTCCTCCAGTGATCACAGTTAAATCCCTTCCCTTCCCTGCTATCTCTTCTCCAAACAGATTTTATTCCTGCATTATTTTTTGTATCATTGTAGTAATTTTTTTCCTAGTACAAATATGGACATTTTCTCTAGTCTGAATTTTGGCATAGTTTAACAGTTGATTTCTGCATACCGATAGTAAACATGTTTGCCTCTTTTAACATCACATTTTCAGGTTTTCCTTGCAGTTCTGCTGGGCGCAGGTTTGCTTGGATGCAGCTGGAGTTGGAGGCTCATTGTGTCCTCTGTGGGTCATATGAAAATCAGAAAGCCAAAACACATTTTGGCTAATCTTTCTGCATAAGTGGGTCATATTAGAACCTTCACCATATCTGCAAAATCTTAAATTTTTGAGTAATGTTTTCAAAACATATTTAACTTAAAATTACAACAAACCTAATCCATCAACAAAAAAATGTTTAATGACTTGCGCCAAACAGGATGTGAGCAAACCCAGGATCTGAGAACCAAGAGACAAACATATAATATTCAAAATAATTCTCTCTTTTGGGGTAGTAGGTGAAGTCTGCACACCATACAGCACTTACCAAAATGAAACTCTGTGAGAAGTGTCCTGTGGCCTCACAGTGGTCATTCCAGAGGAGCACAAGTAAGGATGGCACTTGGAGGATCTTGTCAATCTTACAGAATTTGTTCCTTAGCTCTGACACGCTTCCAGCTTTTAGCTGTGTACAGAAGGCCACATTTTTTCTAAGAATTCCCCATGTGAGATTTCATATCTTTGATTTTTTGTCACATTTTAAGCATGAATTAAGTGGAATATGCTGATATTGGAGCTCTGCCCTCAGCTCCTCTGCTGCAGCTGAACCAGCCCAGTGCCCTCAGCTGCTCCTTGGGGGCCCCCTCCAGACCCTTCACCATCTTCATAACCTCTTTAGGAAACTCTCTAGTGCTTTAATGTCCTTTTTTATATAGTGGTGCCCAAAACTACCCCCAGGACTCC